>KZ613503.1:0-253750 GCA_002865625.1 Hyaloscypha hepaticicola | reverse complement strand
ATGGAGTTATCCCAAGCAGCCTTGAAAGTCGACCAAAACATACGTTTAGTAAAGGATACTAAGCCTCCACTTTTCTCCATAACTTTATCTAGCTCGGTCGTATAACAAGTCGAAAGTGGGAGGAAGTAACCGATGTCGAGAGGCTGTAGTCGCTGTGTCGAGTGAGGAGGTAAAATGAGAAGGAGGATCTTGAGACGATCACAAGTAGTGATAAATTCCATATTAACATGGCTTGAATGCCCGTCGACAATTAAGAGACGTCGGCCGCGTCCTGCTTTTGCTCGTATAGCAGGATCAAAAACGTCGACTAAATATGCCATGCCAAATGCGTTAGAAGACCACCCATTCGTTGAAGACGCAAAGTAAGCGTGCTGTTTCTCATTCAAATCCTCTAACCAAGTATCTTGAAGGTCTCCTGAAGCTCCCTTGTAAATAAGGGCAGGTGGGAGGGCTGTTCCGTCGGCGCAGATACTCGCCAGTAAGCTGATAAATTCTCTGGAACCGTCTTGAGCTGCCGATGTAATTCGGCCACTATCGTACAATTTTTTGGTTATAATACGTTTCAAAGTACGTGCCAAACCAATCAGAAATCCTTTCTCGTCCCAGTTGTATATATTTCCGGCCGTAATATTGTAGTTGTCGATCGCTTTAATCAACTAAGTGGGGAGAAGGTATATTAGCCAGATTTATCTATAAAAAAAATATAAGGAATTAGAATAATATTGAAATCAGACAATACCAAATCAAAGAAGTGCTTAATATGGGGCCCATATTCAGATTTAATACGCAGATTATCCATATTACGTAAATAAAGACTCTTGAGACGATCAGAGTAACGCTTAACGAAATGGGCAGTCCAGTTCTTGTGTATACGTTGCCCAATTATCTCTTCTGCAAGGTTCTTGATGATATGGGTAGTAGGAGGCATTCCCCGAATAGTAAGCTTATTAATCTGATTAACAAGAGCTTCTTCTTGGGTATCTGTAAGGAGTTTGTGGTGAAGGGAGGTAGTCTCCTGGCGGGAGGTGTAAAGACCTAAAAATCTTCGCATTAACGTTGTACGTGTGAGACTATATTTTTCAGACACCTGACGATAATTAGGAAGCAATTGGGCATTTAGCTCATTAATAGCTTTCTCCATATCTTCTTCGTTGATCATTTTGTCGAATTTTGAAGGTGGTGAAGTAATTAAAATGGGGGTGTGCATTGACTGTGGGTGTGCATTGACTATGGATCTCGGTTAACCCGCATATGACTGTACTCGAGACCGCCACGTCAGGATGCCTCGCCCGACCGGCACTTTTGCCTCCGGACTTCTGTGCACAGCGACGACATTGGAGCCGCAAAACGAGTGGGCCAAATCGGCGGCCACGAAGTCGCATCATAAGCCATTTATAAATCACGACAAGAGGCGACCGACTTCGTGGCCCAGTGATCTTTAATTACACTCCAGTCGGGCGTTGGGTTACAGCGCCGCAAAAATAAAACTGATGTTGCGAATCCGCCGACATTGGGCTCCATCCAGATCAGAGCTGCCACGTCGAAGGCGGATGCAGTCAAGATAGTTCCCCTCAATAGCGCGCATAAACCCGAATTTGAGGCGACAAGTGAGCTTTTAATATGGACCCGAGATTCTTCTCGTTTGGTGCTTGTGCTGGTCTCGCATGTGGGCGGTGGTGCAATCACAGGCCTCAATTCTTTTAGCTGCATGCAAGGCTGCAGTGCCAGCCCTGCAAGTCCACGAGGTCGAACGTGGGGTCATACTACCAGCATTCTCTGTTCAATCATTGTCATTTATTAATCGGAGCTACTTCCCGTCTTCGAAAACCTCTGCTCGAGCAAATTTTTAAAAGCTTTTCTCGGTCTGCTCCATGTTCCTGTTTTAATACGACAACGGATCAACATTTCAATCATGGCGGCCCCTGGCTGTAACTTCACCGGAACTCCAGAGATGTATGGATTGGGCATCAGGGCTGGATTTTATGCTCACTGGTTTGGACAAATTCTTGCCTCCTGGGTAGCTCGTGGAGAATTCCGTCTGCTGATGCTCTCGCAATTCTTCTTCACGGCAGCTGCATTCCTCTCCATTGTCATCGAAACTTCGAAAAACACCATTCTCCCTGTAGAAACATATATTTTACTTCTTCTAGCTTTTGGCGGTTACTTGAAGGTTGTGCCCTTGTACCTTTGGAAGGGATTTACCTGGTGTGAACCCCGAATGGATCCAAGTAGATATCCGCGCGCGAGCACAGGCAGGATCTTTCAGCTGATGAACTTTACGCTCATGATTGGAATATCAGTTTTCCAACTGTGGTTTTGGATTCGGCGAGTCAGTGCTGTTGCTTCTGACGGCTGTGTCGAGTTTGGATTCTTCTTTGCACAGATTCCACTGAATGAGAAGGGATTCGTGGTCGCGAATATTCTGTTCAACTTCTTCTTTCTCTTCATCTGCATCGGCGTTGTGGGCTTCATCCTTGCGAAACAGTATGATCTTTACGAAGAGAAGAGACACAGGAGAATTGGGTGAGCATGCAACCCGCATTCCTTGACGTCGGACTAACATGCTTTAGCAAACACCAGAGACATGCCCTTCAACGACTCCAAACCATAATCGATGTCATCACTGCCGGCGTGGTGGTAACAGCCATTGAACTGCTCATCCGCTGGAACGGCATCGAGGGTGTAGACTCTGTCTCCACAGTCGCCCAAACAATACCGATGATTATCGGTATTGGACTCATAACGAGGGTTGCATACATCGGGTTTTCTGGAGATGTTGACGAAGCGGATGATTGGAGCTCAAGTGGTTACGGAAGCGGAAGCTATTACTCGAGTGGTAGTGGATCGAAATCATCGAGATCTGAAGATGGGGGTGGGCCAGGTCCAGGTCCAGCTCCTGCCCCTGCATGGCCGGGACATCCACCTGGGGGACCGGGCCCTGGAGTCGCATATCCAAGGCCTCCGCCAGCGGGTGGTGCTCCTCCTCCACCTCGTCCGCCACCTCCTGGTATGTCCTTCTTTTCCTGATTTCTTTCATATGGCAACGCTACGACTTGCCTTGCTGCATTTTATCTGATCAACTAACTTACTAACTTTTCGTTCAGGTCGTTGAGGAAAGATACTTTAATTCTTGCAGGGATCGCCCGAATGTTTAATTAACGAATTTTTTGGTTGTCATCAGCGGAAACTGCTTCGGCGCAGGCGGAAGCTGTATATGCGAGCGTTCCATATGAGATTGGAAGTTCTCAAACATTTGAATAATCACGTGGGTTACAGTACCGTCCAGCGAGAGGACAAGCATTTAGTCTGAAATTAGCATTGTATGATACCAAAATCGAAGTTATGTTCCCTTCCAACTTTCCGCCGAATCTTGAATTTGATCAACTCTTCCCTATGTAACTCTCTCGTCCTTCTCAAGCGCATTTCCTCTCCCAGTTCTTACCATTAGGGGGTAAATCACAGTCTTCAACAAGGCTGAAAAGTCCCACCGAAGTATTGTGTGCTCTTCCCTGGTTCCAAAAACTGTGGCTGCATGCGGAGACGGTTAAATGGCCTCCTGCTTGCAACCCCAGATTTATACGAGGCTGTTCAAAACATCTTTAGATTTAACCAATTTGGATCTGGACAGATACATTTGATAGGCTGAAAAGCTGCTCTAGCTTGCAATCTTGAATCGTGGGGTCAAATGTTCTCTTTCACTTTTTCCCGTTCTCTTCACTACTTCACCCGCCTCGAACCTCATGGGAGTCAAATCAGAGCACCGAACGCCACCTTCTAGCTCCTATCAAAACCAAGAAGCCCATGGCGCCTTGCTGATCCTCGTCATAGCTTCGAAATGAAAGGTCTCCGCCCTTTTCTCACATTTCTCGCTCTCGTGCAAGCAATCGCCCCGCCGCCACAATTTAAACCCTCACACTCCTTCCTCGCCGTCACGCACGCACACTTCCAGCCATATCAAAACGGCATGATATACCTCGAATATTAATGTACGTGCAAACTTTCACGACAAAAGACAGCAAGTCCATCCCTCCCGTTGCTGGAAAAGCATACGGCCGTTTGATAAGGTGTTGTAGGAGTAGGAGAATGTACAGTGATACTGGCTTGGTCTGCAAATCAGTGGAAACAACTACTGGGAATGTCTTAGACCCTTGCTTCGACTATGTTCTTCAAGTCCGGTAACTCTCTTCACGCAGCAAGAGCACTTGCTCCAGCCAATTCTACCCTTAACAAAGCTCCATACTGCCACAAGGGGGTGTCAGAATTCGTAGCGCAAAGCTGTGTTTCAATGTACTATAACTTATGGAACTTTCGTAAAGCGACGAGCCACTACTTTTCAGATTGTTCCTCAGATCAGGGAACATTCCAAAAAGCAAAATGGCAATTACGCTCTAAATGTCCCTCGAGCTGTAGTACATTGAACCCCAGTATTGCGTCAAAAATTCTGACAACCACTTGTGCTGCCATATTTAAGCTGATTAGAGGCCATGCAAGGCTTTTGCAGAGTTTCAGAAGGAAAGAAGCATCTTCTTTATCAGAATTCAAACTCATGGTGGCAAGTATTATTTCTAATATCGCTACATTGTTTATAGATATAGGTACGGGGGCTGTAATATACTAGTTTATTATTAATATTTCTAATACATAATACTTTATGAGTCTTACAAAAACAAGAGTTGACTAAAAGAGGTCCTGGATGCTTGGTGTTGTATTTAAGAGGAAGCGAAGAAAATGCTAGCACAACAATTAAAAGACGTTAAATATACATCCGATTTACCATTCTCATCAGTAAATATCCTCACCTCTGTTTTGAAGCCTAAATTTCGGCTGCCGCCGGGTTCTGACTGAACATTCCCTTAGTATCACGTTTCTTTTCGCCATTGCCGGCTCCGATCATATTCCGTTTCAAGCCGCCTCTGAACTCATCCCAAGTTACCAGCAGCAACCATATACCGGCGAAAAGCCCCGTAATTACGAAATTCCTTATCAAAGAGTGAGGCTCGACAACAGTCCCAATGCCCACTAGTTGGAACCCCAGACCTTGGTTTATCATACCAAGTATGATAGCAACTCTACCATTCCAGCGATGAATATGTCCAAATATACTCTTCCCACCGGTCTTCCGAAAGTGCAAATGCTGCAGAATACCCATCGCTGGCTGGATAAGAATGATCATGCTCGTAGCCAGTAAACCAATAACCACGTGTGCAGGCACTGCTCGCGTTGAGAAGAAGTGCAACTCTGTGGCAATGTCGATACCAAGACCCATACCTCCGATCATCATTGCTAAACCGAGAATCTGGATAGGGACGTGGACTGATGGTACGATTCGGATTTTGCGAAGGAAAGTTGGGAGGGGTAAGTGAAGGGATATGGCTCCGAGGGGATACAGGATCAGGAAGACGATCGACATCATGCAGGCATGTCCATTGCGTTTGCGGTAAAAGACCTTGAGGGAGTCGCCGTACACAAGTTCGTTGGAGTCTGCGTCTTCAATCTCCTCCGCGAGAAGGAGGGTAGGTACTGGGTAGGTTAGCCTTAGCTGAGATCTTTGACGTTTTCCTTACAGAAAGACAAAGCCGTGACAAGAACTAATAGGGGGTGGCGTGGAGCCATGATTCGATGTGTTTTGGGAGAGGACAAGTTCTCAAATACGCTTTCTTTCGTGAATTTGGCGATGTGCGTTATTTGCAGAGGATTTCGGGTTTCTTGGCAAAGAATATTTTGATTAAATGTGCTGATGTTATACAAATACTAATGGCTAGTATTTGGAATTTCTGATGGAATAAGCCTCCTTGCTGACACCAGAGTCGTCACAGCCACAACGCCACCAGTACATGAGCGAATTCATAACCGCGTATCTACAGAAATTGACCTGGCCAAAAGATCGACTAAGATGCATACTTATTATGCTTCAGAAATCATGTCATACTCCGGAATGGAATGCCAATCGTGGAGGGGACTAAAAATAATCAGGACAACTCCCGAGGATCTGATGGCAGATCTCGGATGAGGGCTTCCATCTTATTTGGAATTCGGACACAATTTCTACCAATTATCTCACTCAAGCGACTAAGCATGATTCACTCTTGCAGATATGCCCTTGTCACCTGCTAGCCAACCCTGGGTTTGACAATTTGACACGGCTTAGAACATAAAAAGCTTCCGAGTTGCTCGGGCATGTCATCAGATAGTGTAGATAGGCATGTGATTATCTACTCACCAAATTCTGCTTCTCTCTCAGACTTGATTATTGTACTTTTACATTAGATGTGATTAATCGCTTTATGTGAGCTGTACCGGTCTGAAATCTGTTGAGTCTGACAACAAATTATATCATATGGCAAAGCGTTGGTGTATCATAGAAAGTTAAGAAAACAGCGCGGTGTTGAAAGCTCTGATCCACAGACTCAGAGAATGTACTCATAATATACATGAAGCATGACTTTGAGAAGTACTCATTTCGTGCATGGATGTAAGTGCGAGGTCGAATACTGACACCCCATCCTCACAGCACCATGTATTATACCAAGATTAAGTCTCGTTTATCACAACTTTGAAAGATATTAGTTCCTTCCAGATCACGTCCGTTAATTAGTCCGATTCGACAATTTCGGATATCATTCTCCTGATTCAAAACTTTTTGAATGACCAGAGCGTATCATGGACGTTCCCAAGCAAACGTGCGACCTCTCTTTTCTGTTTGAATTTCTTCTAAATTTTCAAAGTAAACCCCATCTCGCACAATTTGTCTGCTATCATGGCTCACGTGTCTAAAATATGTAAAGGTTCGTCAAATTCAAGAATCAAGATCTTCATCTGCAGAAATTTGAACTTTATAGAATTTGAATCCTAAATTTAGAAGATCGCGTACTATGCCTAGGCCTGGAGGATTTAGACAAGAATCAAATTCTTCCATATCTTCTGTGATGTGTAAATTTCCGAGAGATGTGAGGTACCTATGAGGGCAATAGTGTTGAAATTCAAAGGAATTCAGCTTCTCTCTTACTTCAAGAGGAGCCTGGAGTATCTTCTGTGACGGTCAGCTCTTGCTGGTTGGATCCTCGCCTCGCTAATTTTCAGGTCAACTCAGCCAGCCAGTGGAATACAATCGGCTGGTAGATGGAAGACTAAGACAAGACCAAGAAGGCGGTCGATGGGTCTCCACAACTTGTATGTTTCTTTCTCTGTTCTGGAACTTTCGATTGCCAAAGTTCCAAGAGAGCCCCGTTCTAGATATCGCTCTTCCAAATACCAGCCAAGTATTCATCTGAAGCAATATATTCAGCAAAAGCATTTACAAATCCAGATGTCCGTAAACTCAGGATTATTTTTTTCTTTCGCCGGGTCGTTTTAGCTTCCAGATGTGAGCAACTGCTGCTTGAACCTGAGCTGAGGGTGAGCGCACCTGACGATCCTGATTAGAACCTGAGCACACCTTACGAGCTCTGAGTCAGTCTACTCACTCTAGTTTTACGACCAGATTTGCCTCCTATATGACCAAATTACAGTCTCCTTACCAAACTTTGGCCGAGAATCCGTTGCTGCTCTCTTGGCGGGTTTCTATCAAAGTCATATTTAGCATATTGGGTTGTTGGAACTCACGTGTCTGCTGTACTCCGTCGAACTCCATCAATGTCATTCATGGACACTCGACGTCCCTGAATATTGAAAATCAGGCTCCATTTACTAAAGATCATGGTTCTTGATCCCAATCAGATGGGCAGTTCATGTCAACGTTGCTCAAGCCCGCTTTCCAAATATCTGCGTCTGCCGATTGAAAGTTATTTGCCTACCAAAGCTGGAGTATATCCCAGTTTCGTGCAATTCGAAATCAACCATTCCTGGGCTAATATCAAGCAGCCCATTATCCGTGTTCCAGGTGTCCTGTGCAACAGAAAGAGCTGGCCCAGTGCAGGTCGAGGTTGAGAGTTTGATTGAGAGTTCAACATTAAAGTAGTTATTCGAGGAAGAAGAAATTACTGGGACAATGGTACATCACTGCTATTATAGCCGGAATTTGACAGATCGGTGTTTTGTGGAATATGCATCGAGCTTTCCTGGAGATCAAAAGCCTCTAGGCGAGAACCCAAATCGACTTAAGGTGAAGGGGACTGGAAGAAAGACGCAATACCTCCGAATGAGGGCTCAGACGTTACATTGGCTGCCATAGCCAAGCTTGTCATGCTATCCTGTGCAATGACTGTTGAGCGCGGACTGGCTGGGTTTCCGAAAGGCATGTCACTCTTTGTTCCCGTCAAAGATTTATACTTTGAGAATAAACCATCCTGGCAATCTCTAATGATATCTATCAATTGATTTCCTAGGTTCTCTTCAATTGGTTGCCATTGGATTTGGACAATCTCCTCGAGTGCTGCTCTCACAGCCCATGATTGTTCACGCCGATAATACTCATCGTAGTCTGCGAGTTGTCCTGAGTCGGGGGATAAAGACAAGTCTTTTTGAAGGTCCTCGAAATCTGTCATAGCTATCAATATATGCACTCTGAGGTAGGATGAGACCTTCCAATCGCATGGTCTTTTCTGAGGCTTTCATTGATGTTGCTACGAATTGACGTCGAACTAGAATCCGACTAGAGGACTCATATGGGTTCGGGACATTTCATTTGGAAATAGTAAGTTGTAGATATCTTGGCGCCTCTGCGCCTCCATCCGCTGTCCTTCCTTTCTTGTTCCATAGTTTTTCGACGATATCCGGAGGCACACGCCATCGGGGCTCTCGAGGATGCTAAGTCCGCAGGCTTCAGACTGTGTCACATGCGACGTAACAGCATCTTCAGTTTCGAACAACCTTTTAGATCGGCGGCATGTAAATATACGGTGATAGCGGTATATATGGGCCTTACAATAGGGTTAGTAGGATGCCTGATTAGCACTTCCGACGAGACGAACTTGACGTTTATATATCTAGGAAAATTTTACTTATCGAGATCGTGGAGCTGTCTTTCTAATTTATGGAAGCGAATGGCTTGAATTGCAAGTCCACGTCACTTGCTTGCTCGAAGTTTATTCTTCTTTTTGTCCAACGACTAAGTGAGTGCTCTTATTATTGAGATCTCCTCATTCTCAACAATGATTCCGTAAAGAACAGGGTAAATACAGTGATCATGGACGACTATCCTGGCAATTATCATGGCGTCCCCACAGACCGCATAGCGAGAAGGGAAGGACTTCACTATGTGAATGTGAATCCTACTGAATGGTCCTCGGAGGCGAGGTCGTGTTTGGGACGGAAGGACTTTGGAGATTACTGAAATATTGAAAGCGAGTCTAAGCTTGACAATAAAATTCTCTCCGGTCTCGAAGACACAAGTTTGTTTTGCCTGTTTCGGAATTTACGTTACGTTGAGGCGACTTACATCCTTGCGGAAGAGAATTAACTTGAATGTGCGAGCTTCACGATATAGAAGCAAACGGAGTCGATGCTACAGACTTGGCGACCTGAAATCATCTTCCTTTGGCTCTCAGTGCCGTTTATTGTATAGGCAGCTTGTCGTTCTGCAACTGCCTGAGAATGGATCTCGTTACTCTTGAAAAGGAGCTAGGCCCCGATTGTGATTTGTGCCCTAAGCTGAAATTTTTGACAGAAGAAATGACAGCAGGTTTGGAATTGACAACAAAAGTCTCGTAAAGCTACTACTAACTGCTTTCCAAGCATCACCAGAATATTGAAATATATCAACCCTCAAGGGTCCAAAATATAGTTAAGCTGTCCAAGCCAATGGATCATCCTCCTATTGAGCATCTTGCTTCTGCCTGACAGCTTCAGTTAAAGCTTTTACCGCAGCGTGTACAGTAGACACAATATAATTTCTGGTGGGGGAAATACTCTACGACAAGGAGACCCACGTATCTATTTTACAAACTTGTCAGCCACAGACAAATAGCAGGTGTTGGTCCAAGAGCCATTACGAAGATCGCAGCATAAAGTGACGGGACTACAGGGCGTTTGAGCCCTCAGCACCCTGGAACATGGGAATTTAGTGATCATGTCCACTACAAGTCTCTGTAATCCTAGCCTCTGTGCCCTGAACTGCCGCTTAGAGGCGCTGTGAGACATCCAAGGATTATAGCGCTGCTGGCAGAGCAACTATGGCGCTGAGACACGCTATAGGTGCTAGCGATAGGCTTATTTAGCGAAGCAGCCCCTGGATCTACAGGGGATAAGTCCTAAAAAGGTGTGGGACCCCTTGTCCGTGGCTTACAGCACACTTTCAGGGCAGGAGCCTGAAAGAGTAGGGCATTTCCAGTCTCTTTAGTGGACGAGCCTGCTAAACGTAGGCCCTGTAGTGAAATTACAAGCACACATCCCCTGTAATCCCGTCACTTTATGCCGCGATCTTCGTACTGGTAGAGACCACCCACAGTACAATACTTACAAGCATTATTACATTGCCCCGATAAACTTTACGCTTGAACGCCTTGGCAAAGCATACTCTTTATTGTTGCAAAATTTGCAATGGCATGAATCCAGTTATATAGACACCTTGCGGCCTGATTGACTAATGCAAAAAGACAGACTCCCAAGTGACTTGAATGAAATCAAAATCTTCCCACAGAATTCCATCCACTATGCTCAATCGACAGCTCTGAATTTCAAAAGCCTCTAAATATCACTGCTTATCGGCGGGCTCGTCGCGCCGCTCCTGCCGGTTGTGCCGGCGGCGTGGTTGTTCCTTGAATTTGTGGGGCCAGCCACTCGGTCTTTGGAGACTGGCTCACCTCAGCAAAGAGGCGGTAGTTGTCTGGGTTTTGAAGGGCAGTGTTCTGGTCCGTCTTGGCCATGTTGAGGCAATTAGTAAATGCATAGGCTACATCACCCCCTACTCTCGGGTAAGCATACGGCTACTCCTTAACGGGGTCCTTCTTTGTACTTACATGTCTGACCTCGACTTCTGCCAACTACGTGAACCATTTCATGTATGAGTATTCCAGGCGCGGATATATATGCATTCACATTCCTGTCGGGACCGGGGACGAAGTTGGGGGACAAGGCAGGCAGAGCGTCTGGGTTTGTCTGCCGGTTAGGACACAGTATAACACCGGTAACGTCACTTATAACGTCCGCATGACCAGGCCTCTGGATGATGTGTTTACTAATAAATGTCTTTCCTATATAATCTTCGGCTTTCTCCGTGCATGGCTGTTGTAGTGCTGCACTATTCGTTAACTCGTTCAATCCCCAGTATAGTTTGGGAAAGCTAACAACTTACAGCCCGTAGCGTATTGGGGGGCGACGTATTCTGTTTGCCCAGCGTTCTCAACTTTAGCATACCAGACAGGCCCGCCGACTAGATAATACTCAGCTCATGGCCTTTGAGGAAATTGGTGCGCTATAACTCACAGATATTGCCAGGAAAGTCTCCTCTGGTTAAACCACCACCCTCGCAGAATAGGAATGCCTCGTCTCTAGTGAGGTCAAAGACGAGTTGTCCAGTGTTAGGGTCTATCGCGGTCCCTTTCAGCGTTTTCGCCATTGCTTGCCCAACGTTAGTGTACACATCTTAATAGTCGGCGAGTTAGCTAAGTACACACTTAAATCTTAGGTCGTGCGTAGGGTCTAAACACCATCAACTGTTCCCATGGTGGCCTTGCCGGCCGAATTCGTTCCGGTCTTTGCATCCCAGGGGATATTGAACATGAATGCAGCGTTAGCTCCTGCTATTGATGCACCGGATGTCGTCATCAAGGTTATCCTGTTGCCGGGGATGAGGTCTATTTGCTTCTGAGCATTCGTAACCATCTGATTAGCGTTTGCCCAGATCGTGTCAATATCGGCTCCTCTGAACTTATACTCATCACAACCGATAAGCGTCCAAGGGATAGCCGCATAGCACTTTCCAAAGGAAATAAATAAGAGCAACGCCTTAAATAAGCTAATCTGCATCGTGTGTGCGGGCCAGTATAGTAAGAGCTGTGAAAAAGTGAATAAACCAGGAATAGGAAATCCTCGAGTAATTGGCAAAGTCTTGAGGGTTTTGCAGAAAAGTAATGGATATGAAGGACGATTTCCTGATGTTCCCAGGGCAGTAACTGGCATCTAAGTATACATATACTAATGATTACTATTAATGTAAATCATTCCAAATAAAGAGCTGCGGTACTGTGCCAAGAGTAATAATAGTTTCTCAAACCCCCAAACGCTTGTTCTGAGCGTTACTCAGCCATCGTCTTTCCTAGAGTCCCTATTTTAATCTTCTGAAGGAGTTGGTGGAATGTTGGCCCGTACAACGGGCCTGATTTCGCCTGTCGCGCTGTTGGAAACCATCGAAATCCTGCGCCGAGGGGGTTAGTTTTGTTGGATATTCTAGCAGATGAGTAGCTAGTGCGCAGTTATTCATAAACTGAAACAGCATGCCAAGATGTTAAGTCTTCGCCGTTCAGTGCCGCTTCCTGATACTGAGTCACTTTGTCTCCTCACGCTCTTGATAACAAAATTGGAGAACACTGCGCCACTCCCGTGCACCCGGCCATATTGAGTGCTACCACACCTACAGTATCAGAGCCTAAGGTTTTAACTAGACCGTTGCCGCCGCTCGGTGCCGCTTCCTGGCGGCTCCTCACGCGTAATAATCACAACGTCCCCAGATAACACTACCCCGTGCTTATTGGAGGGTGAAGGATTTTACTTCCTATTATACTCAACACCTGAAACACGACTTTATTCAACAACTTGCCATAGTTGTTGATCGCCCCTACGATACAGAAAAGCGCATAGCCCCGTGACGCACCCCTGTTAGGTAAAGGTCGGTCGACCTTGAGGGACAGGAATGCGCCACTACTCAGCCATTTGATTACAGACATCCAATAGAGCGTCTTAATTGCCTTTTTTCGCCTCCTTATTTGCCTAAATAGTATCGCTCTATGATATTCTTAGAGAATGAGGTTTCGCTTTCTATCATATTCACCTACCAACAAGGCAACCCACCATTGCTCATAGCTTGTTCTAGCTAACAAATGCTCCTCCGGCTAACATGCGTCCGGTCATTGTGACCATAAGCTGGGATTTGCGGCGCAGATACTCAGGGTTAGTGATACGAGGATCTGCTTATGTGCTGTGTACACTAGGCAAGGTGATCTCCTTGTAGATAATGACATGAGACTTTTCAATTCTGCTGAGAGTAAGCTATAAACAGCCTCCTCTCCATAGGCAAGTTCAGATTCTCATAAAGTCGAGAATATCACTATTACCTATTTGATCACATCGCAGTATATTAAAGTTTGTATTTGAGTCACAATATCCCTTTGTCCTACTTATTAGGAGTCTATTTATCTCCCGACAAGCGATGTGGCTTGGGTTTCAGGCTATATTGCTCTCGAGCACCTTCTTCTCCTCTATTTTGGCGAGGAGCTTATTTGAAAGACAACAACAATGCGCTGTTCCGTGCGGATCTCGCTGTGGCTTAACAGGCGACACATGCTGCATTACACCCGCCGGTGCCCCGAATCTGTGCGGTTATGGTATGCCAAAGACCCGCCCTATTTTCCATATTCTCATTTAATATTAACTCTCGGATGTCTTTAGGCTCAACTTGCTGTAAGCAGCAATTCCTTCTCTTTAAATCGTAGAAAACTGGACAGAGCATCTGGACTCAATTGCCTCCGCCGTCTTCCTGGCTACTAGTAGGTCATTTCTAGGATTTCAGCCGCTGACTTTCTATCCAAGGTTTTTACGGATGCTGCAATTTCGGAAGCACATGCCAGCCTGATGGTTCCTGTGTTCAAATTATCACCACCACGGCGGGAGGAAAGACCATTACTTCAACCTCAACCGTGGGCGTTCCAGGTAGTCAAACGGGGAGCCCAGCCACCGTGACAACAATAACGACCGTCTCTGCAGGCAAGACTCTCACTTTGACGTCTACAATCGGTGCTCCAGGTACCAATACGGGGCCCTCAAGCACCCTTACTACAATAACGACGGTTTCTGCAGGAAAAACCATCAATCTGACTTCTTCGATCGGCGCTCCAACCGTACTTAAGACAATAACAACCGTTTCTGCTGGAAAGACTTTCACTTTAACTTCTACTCTCAATGGCGGAGTCCCCAGCTCATCAACTACTCAATTGCCACTGGTGTCAGGAGTATCAACCGAAACCTTACCTGGAGGTGTAATTGTGACCTCTGCTTCTGGAACTTTGTTTTGGGGTAAATTTACCGTGCCTGTACCTACCGGTTTGAGGACGACTGCAGTCGTCACTACAGACGGTGAAACCTTTACATTCCTACCTACAGTGCCACCAAACCCAATACAAACTGGTGTATCGACAGAGACCTTACCTGGTGAAGTGTTGGTTACCTCTTCCTCCGGCACCCTGTACTGGGATAAATTTACCTTGCCAGTGCCTCCTGGCTTGAGCACAACTGATGTCGTCACGACGGACGGCGAGACCTTTACATTCCTTCCCACACTTAACGTTGGAGAACCGACAGGCACGGCTGGTACCACAACTGGCACCACGACTGGCACCACGACCAATGGAGCCTTGCTTACGTTTACAAACTGGCCAGCCATTGTTAGTATCATACCTGTGACAACTTCGGTGCCTGGCCCTGCGAAACAAGATGGCAAGCCGGTTATTCCTTGCAAAGCATGGTTCTTTTTCGTACGTTCCCCTGCAAATGTGAGATTCAAATAACTGACATTACACTTTCAGATCTGTATCTCGTGGAATCTGCCAGATCTTAACATATTTGGGTGGCAGTTAGGCCTTCCACCGGGAATCTATCCACCGTATGAGAACATCCATCCTTTCTGCCCTCTCAAGAGCTGCAATTTAGGCTAACCACACTCAATAGTGGACCGCCCCCTGGGCTTACATGGCCACCGGGATTTAATCTTCCAGGACCCCTTCCTCCATGGCCCCCGCTCACGTAAGTTCAGCTTTTCCATCTGGAAATCAAGAGGAGATATATGTCTAGCTGACAAGGATCCTTGTATAGGATTGGCAATGATGATGTGCCGATGTATTCCGACGAGCCCACCTCGTGTGGGACTGAATCGGCGACCATATTTCTTACAACGACATCATTTGCTGTATCAGCCGCAAATACTACAGCAACACAAGTACTTTCGACGAGTAGCGTTATCGTGGGCTGTGATGTGCAAGATAAGGCATCTACTGCGACGACGACATCTACCTGTCCAAGCACAGCCTCAACGTGCATCGGCGATGTTATCGCATTAACCGATGATTCAGTCGAATACCCGATTACTGGAATCCAAGATACGACCGACGCACTTGCTACGTTAGCGGATAATTATGTGGATAGTTTCTGGTCAGGTCAGTTTTTAAACCTCTGAAATTTGCATCCACGGGATCTGTCCCATCAAAGCACGCCCAATTATTTGAAGGGGGAAAAAAGAAAGGATTAAAAAAGGAGGTTGAATCAATTACTAACTCTTGATCTCGCAACAGCCCAAAATTCTGCTGATGCGGCATTGACAACAACTACGCTCCCGACGAATCTCCCAACGCTCACAGAAACGACCACTGCGCCCCCGACAACGTTGCCAATCGTGACCGGGGCGGGTAGTTCGTGCCCATCGACCATCACAACTTCCATTTGCACCATCCCACAACAGCCTTGCGCAAGCAGCCTCTCGTGTGCCATGTGGACTACTACCACGAGCGTAGTTGCAACGGCGGTGGGGACCACAACCATCGGCGTGGGCATTTCAACAGCAACAGTCACAGCACAGCCAACGCTAACTTGGATCTTGGACATGTACGATACTCCTTGCCTAAAGCAAACTGGCGCGAAGGCGAGCTTCAATTACGTGAGCTCCCTCCATCCCCTTAGATACCAGTCACCCCCAACTCATATTAGCGAAAACGCGTATTTAAGCGACGCGACGCGTTATCCCCCTCCATCTCTCTTACAACTCATTCCAAAAATGCTACCTCAACGTACTGTTTTAGGCTCCATCTCTGGGAATTGTCGAAAAGGGCAAGAGATTAGTCCTTATATACGCGGGCAAGTTACGGGACAAGCGTTTAAGGGTGCAAAAAATACGCAAATCGCGAAGGACCTTAATTTGTCTGATAGTACCGTACGATATACCCTTTAACAAGACGAATTACGAGCCGATGGCGAATCCCTCCCACGAAAACCAAGGGGCAAATCGTACACAAATACCGAGGAAAGGCTCCTTATTCGTCACGTTCGCTTGAACCTAAAGGATACCTATTAATAGGTTATTTAGGCTTGTAACTTGCATTATAGGCGGGAAACCGTTAAGAAGATTTGCAAGCGGTATAGTATAACCAATTAAAGGTATAAGAAGCGCCTGGAATTCTTAAAAGAATATACTATTAAACGTCTTGCTTGGTGCCTCGCGTATAAAGGGTAGACGGACGAGGAGTGGGGATTGGTCTACTAGAGTGATGAGTATTTAATGGAGAAGGAACGGGATAAACGGGCAAAATAGTACTTTTATATATTAGTATAAAAATGGAATCGGGTTATAATTCAAATATATAACACGAATAAGAATATAAAGGTTATAGTCTAGGGAGCCTTTTAAGACCTTTGGAAGAGTGGTTACTATATTATAAACCAGGATTTTAAGTCCGCGAAGTATGGGTATTCTGCCAATTCTTACCTTAAGGTCTTAAAGGCAAAAGTAAGGCCTATTTTTGAGAACTTGAATATAAGGTATATATTTATACAAGATAATATATCTATATATATTACCTATAAAGTTAAGGACTAGTTTATAGACCGGGCGATTATTAGATTCCTCAATTGGCCTCCTTACTCCCCGGATCTTAACTTAATTAAGCATATCTAGTAATATCTCAAGGTTCGGGTCTATAAAATATTCCTTAAGATTATAAATAACAAGTCCGAATCAGAGTATATAAGATAACGGCTTGAATCTTATATTCAAGTTATATAAGATACTTTAAACTAGGGATTATTTGATAATTTAAAGAGGAGTATAAGGGCAAGAATAAAGGCTTACATTGCGGCCAATAGCTGGTATATAAAATATTAAGGCAATTGAACGGACAATTTCGCCTTATATTTAAGTACATGAAACTAGTAATCACGACGAATAAAACGATATAATTTTCGTGCGAATTGGACCAGTAATTATTAAGTTATTAAGTGTTAAAGTGGTGGGTGGGAAAATTGAGAATTGGTGGGGTACGGGGTTCGCTAATATGAGTTGGCTAGTACTGTACCTTTAACACCCAATCAACCTCCACTAACATCTTTCTTACCAGTATTCCCTGGAAGGCACCGGAGTGGATGGCCCCAACGAGCTGTGCATCTCGCTGCAGCAAAGCCCTCCACAGGGCGGTGACCCCCCGTACGATTGTTCATTTTTCACCGACGGCGGCGCCAACCCGAGCCAAGACTGCTCGAAGGGTACTTTCACCAGCCCGGTGTCATTCGTCATCAGAAATGGCTTCTGCACCGTCTACTCCACTACGGACTGTAGTAGGGGCCTATCGACGTCGAACGGCATCGATTCGGTCGAGTACACTGGCTGCACCGACTTCTCCCAAACGATTTCCCTGCCGACTACTTGGCAGTCTATGCAGTGCTTTGCTTACCCTGGAAAGTAAGCCAAACGAGACACGTGGATATGAGGAAGATAGCTGCATTGACGGCGTACAATAAGGGGGTTCTTTTGTTGGTCTTTTGGTTATCAAGCAAGTATAGGAGTTTGAAATTGAAATCGACAAGCATGCCTGGCCATAAGTGCAACTCCATATGCGAAAAATTGATGGCGAGTTTCATGGTTGCCGTCGGCCTTGGCCGCCGTGCATATTTAAGGGGTTCTAGCTAGTTCTCAGTGAGCTATACAAGCTGAGAATGTAGCTTTGCTGAAACTCTCTCTCTCTCTCTGAGAGAAAGACGAATCTGGCCCAAGAATTTTTTGGAGCCGGATCCTGTTAGATATACCTTGTAAACGTGTACTTAGGGTTGTGATAAATAGGTAAGAAACACACCTAAAACCAAATTAAACCTGAAAAAACGGAAAAACGGAAAAGAATAAAAAAGGAGCTGGCAGAGACCATCAACGCATCTGCAATTGTTTAAGATAAAGTACTGAAGTTTAGGATATAATATATATGAAGAATAATTCACAGTGGGAAGAAGTTGTAAATGAGAAAAGGGTAAATTTTGAACAGTTTAGAGTAGGTCGGTGAATTAAGCGAAAGTGTCCTATTTGCGGCGGAGGATCTATTCTCACAAGTGCGAGTTGTGAGTGATGTCTAAGAATAACCAGCTCGGCAAACTGCTATTCGTTTGGGAGCCCCTACCCGCTGTATTTCCGGCTCCGGAGCATCACTTGAATCCTTCCTACGGGATGGGTATTTTTGTCTTATACTAAGCCACTGTTTGTTTAAGAGGTTAGACAGGACCCTGTCCAATTAGCGAACCCCTAAAAATACTTTACCCTCGTTACGGCACAGCGATTCGCTTGGGCCTTGGTCCGTGCGCTTGGAATGTCCTATCGTATTTAGTCCTTTCAATTCCAACAACAAACCCAACTGCATGCATCGAGTTCGTTGACTTCCTCTACCATAACAACAACTTTCGCGATGGCTCAGATCCGCCCACATTCAACCAAGCGGCAGCATCAGACTGAGACTGAGCACGAGCCCGTACGCATCACCGCTCGTACGCCGGTGCCTCTCGACCCAGGACGCCCCTCACTGGCGCAGCTGCCCGACGACGTGGTGCTGCTGGTCCTAACCTTTGTCGAAGATTCAGATTTGCTCAAAATAGCCTCGCTCAGCTCCGCCTTATACGAACAGGCGCGGTACGTCCAGAATCACACGGTACACATCAACCTGGACCAGCCCAACCAGGCGCGGAGCCGCCTCGATGTCCTCAGAAGCAACCTTTTGCTCCCTACCGTCCGCGTGCTCGAGGTGAGCGGCAGCAGCAACACAGACCAGGAGAGAGGAGAAGAAGACGAGATCTTGAGCTGCCTAGCCAACATGTTGCCCAGCATGACCGGATTGCGTGACCTGCACTGGCAAATACTTACGCCCATCCGGACTGACCACCACTGGCGTATGCCCGCGCCCATCCCCCGTGCCTTGCTCAATCACGTGCCCACGCAAACACGTCTATACACATCCGTTGCTGCCATGGACGAACCGCACGAGCGGGTACACGCGTTCCTCGCCCAGCTCGTGGACAATCATAACCTCTTCTCCCTGTCTGTCCACATCGCCTTCCTCGACGAGTATGCGTGTCGCGCAACGATGCGTATCCTAAAGCAGGTGCTTCTCTCGTGCCCGCGTCTCGCCCGCATTCCAATGCTCTATGTGGGACCTCCCGTTCGCCATCCCCATGGCATCGTGGGGGATGGGCCTGATCTGGGGGCCCCGTACTGCGGGCTTGGTCTGTCCGGGGGCGAGAGACCGCCGGCATTAGAGGAGCTTGGCCTCTGGTACTACCCGTGGGGCCGCGAGCCCACTGCGGCTCTCCTCGCTATAAGAAGTGTTTATTGTACCGGGTATCCCGAAAAGGGCAACGAGGTGCAGTATTGGGCCGAGACGTTCGATTGGTCGCGATTACGCAGATTGAACTATATCCCATCTACCGGTAATCTGGTGCTAGAAATGGCTCCTAAACTAACTGCTCTCAAAGAATTCATCCTCGATCTGTGCGGGGACAAGACCGAGTTGACCGCCTTCCTGGAGCAGATCCCCACGGCGCTGGAGCTCCTGAGCATTCCCAGTTGGAGCTATATTGGCGACAAGCATGGTGCTATTACCCAGCATGGAGCAGCGCTGCGAAAACTGACGATACATTGCTTAGAGCCGTAGAAGGCAGACAGTCTCGTGACCGATACAGATTTGGTCACCTTGTGCAACGGCCTCCCCCATCTCGAGGAGTTGACCTTGGACATCGCCAGGGACAAAGCTAGGAACGCCTGGCCCTACAGCACGCTCGACATCATTGCAAGCTTTCAGTGCCTCCGAAGCATTAAATTATGGTTCGAGCTAGTCTCCGCCCCATTACCGACACCACATCTCACCGTTTCTGCAGCCCGCCAGCTTTTCGCCTACCTCCGGGAGCGGAACAAGAATATCCGCCGTGTTGAACTCTGCTCGGGTGCTCCACGTGGGTGGACTTATACTGGGGACCCTTCCTGGGCCTCGCAGAATTCCATTCGCCTCCTGTGCGAGGTTTCGTTGCGTGATGTTGACGTAGCCGACGGGTTTATGAGGGTGACATGTCCGGATTTCAGCAAAGAGATGAATGCGGAGCTTCATCGTCTATCTAAGGAAACCAGGGAAGGCCGGAGAGGAGTGGCGGAAGATGCGAAGACACTGTTGCTTGAGGTTGCTCTTGATGGACCGCTTACCTACGATGAGTGGAGGGCTTGGATCAAGCTGACTTGGGAACGCTGGGAGGCGTGGAAGAAGGCTCATGAGCCTGAGCAACCTCAACTTCCGCAAAAATCTGTATTCAGGGGGCTTGTTTCAAGTGTATAAGATTCATTCTTGGATTGTATATGCAAGTTGTTGGCTTCCGTTGTTGAGGGGTACCGGTATTGCAACCGATGGAAACCGCGTCGCTAGCTATGTTCTTTCGTCTTGCATTGTTCGTCGAGGGTGATCGTCCGCTGTTGCAAGTTGAGGGGCGTTCAATGGAACTGCATCATCCTCCCAGACTTCCTCGCTTCGTGGCCGGTGAGGTGAGCTGCATCCAGGCAGCGAGAAGAAGGCCTTGAGTAGGCCGGTCGTGTCGAGCGTCGCGTACGAGACTTGTCCGGAGATATCAAGACCTTGTTCCCAAAGCAGAACTAGTCATGTGTCGTGATGCATTCAAAGGAGAGTATATCTAAAAGAAGGAGGTCAGAAGATGAATAGGTCGTCGCCAGCTCAATAATAGGTGAGATAGGGGCAGCACTAAGGCTGACTATGGTCACGTAGAGTGCCTGGTCATGTGCGAGCACGTTCTCTGCAACATGCTGATATTGAACCTGTTGGCAGTAACTGCAATTTCCGGCATGCCTTGATTGTGAGGACCTCCAGGCGTGCGGGAGGAACATCCAGTCGACCACTCCCCATACATAACCCCTGAAGCCACTCAAGTTCGCAGTGAGATCTTCTAAGCTAGAACTTAGTTTCCATGTCGACGTTGTAAGATTGGATTCATGATGAATTGCAGATATTCGCATTAAATTAATCTGTCAAACTGAACTTATAAATAAAGATCCTAGTTGCAAAATCTCACGGCTGAGAAAATTTACATGATGTGGCATAGTTGTTCTATATTACCAAGTAGATGTTTTAAAGATGTCTTCTTACTACTTGACGACATGATTCTGCACATGCGCTGGTTTGTAGAAGTATCTGCAGGTGGAACAGGGGGCTCGCTTGCGAAGGGGCTTAAGCGAGTGCTACTCACACGTGATGCTTGGCGTCTATCGACCGACTTCAGATTAGCATTGATGTGAGGTAATACTCATATTCTGTTCTCTCCAAAGGTTGGGCAATGGATGAATGAGTGATCATCAGCTGGTAAAAACTTTCCTCTCTATTTTGTCATAAATGCATCGACTCTTGTGACTTGTCTCTCAAAGTAGTCTTCATCCGCATCACTTCTACACTCTCACTCAAACATATCCGAACAACACCAAGACTTTCAGTTTTTCTACCCGACAATCATTCAAAATGCAAATTTTCTGCATCATCGCCACCTCTATACTCGCCACCCTGGCTTTCTCTGCTCTAGTGGCTGATACCTCTTCTCGCGTTGCTGAAGCGTCAGGCTCAACAGAATTGATTGATCCGTGGCAAGATACGTACGTTCTACCACATCTCATCCAACTTCACCTCCATGTACTCAGCTAGAAAGTGTATAGTGACTTCCTCGGTCTCAAGTTCACGGGCTCAAGACTTTCGCTTGTCTACCTACCTATCTGTTACGTGAAAGTTCTACATCACCTGACCTCAAGTCAGGTGACCTCGCTACAGCTATTTTTAGTCGGGCCTTAGTCCTCTCTTCTCTCCTATACAACCCAGCGGAGGACAGACATCATCGACTTTTCTCGGAAAACACGTGTTTTAAACGCGTAATCTGGCTTATTCGACCTGAATACTCATATTCTAAACTCCCTCCCTGGCCTATAGGCCCTCTATAGGCCATTTCTAGATACGCCACGCTCCTAGAATGGCCTCCCCTATATCCCCTAACCCTGGATATTCTATCCACTCCCTCGCCCAAGACCTTACCTACCTGGTAAAGATAACTGAAGTCCGCTCTGCGGACACCCAGCGGGTCTTCTATCCGATCGCAAATCTCTGGGACTCTTATATATAATCAGATAAGATCCAAAAACTTCCTGTTTATCTCCGTAAACTACTTATAAAGCTCTATACTGAAATTACAACTATTATAAATAAACACTTCGAGTCCTATATTAAAGGAATCTATAATAATCCTAGCTCTACCCCTCCCCAAGTGGTCCAACCGCCTATACCTGCCTCTCGTCCTAGTCCCCAAGCTATAATCCCTTCCATTATCTATACTAGTATTACTACTAGTACTATACCTACTCCCTTGACTAAGCTAGTCCAGTAAAAGCCTATAGTTAAAACAGTCATTACTCGCCCGGATACCTGACTATTTATCCGTATAGGCCCCTCCCACCCAGTAAGAGTAGCAGGCTCCTTTACACTCCTCACTGCCCTTAAATAAGCCCTTGGAACGGACACTCCCCTGTTTAAGGAAGTCTTTATAATCCCCTCCGGTTATACTCTCTATATTAACTCTCCTAAAGACTTAATTACCTTAATATAATATATAACCTTAATAGGTAATAAGGTCTTCGACTATTATATGAAATGCTTATAACTATAGGTTTTATACTAATTAATAAATATTCTATAATCTGTCAGATTATTTAATCCCCTCTTCCAGATCCAAAATTATATAATTATAAGCGAGATACTATATTCTACTATTTAAGATATTATTAACTAATAGTCTATTCACTTTACTAAAACCCTTTCTAGTAAAGAGAAAAGTCTCTTTAATACTAATTAAATAGTATACTTCTTTACGAATACTTATAAAGTATTATTAAGATACTTATAGATTCTAGATATAATAATATAGACTTATAAGATTAAAACTAAATTGAAAATAATTTAATATACTCACTACTATTAGTAATATAATACTCGTATATATATTTACTTATAATACTATAATATATATAATTCTTATAATTATAATATAGACTCTTATATCTCAAATTATAATATTATAGTCCTGTACTAATATTCTCTAAAGTATCTATATTATAAAAGGCTTTATCCGATAGATAAACCATTTTGCTCTTTATAATCCGTTTCTCTTTATTCGAAAATGAAATTAAAGATAATAATAATCCTCAAAACCAGTAAAGTAATCTGTAAAAGAATAATTATAACTATTAATTATATTCATATCCCTGTTATAAATATACCTATAGTCTCTTCCGGACCTGTAATACCTATATAATCTCTTGTAATTATAATAGTTATAGTCCCTTTCACTCTCCCGACTTCCCGATTTTTTAATCCGAGATCCCTAAACACTTTCTCTTTTCTTGAAAATAAGAACTAAGTCCTTATCTATAAAATCTCTTATAATCTTATAAATAAATATAGATAAAGTAATCACTTTATATAAGATTACTCTCTTATTTATAATCGATTTACTAATTAATATTATCCTTATATAAGAGTTATATATCTTTATAAACCTTTTATAAAAGATTATCAAGTCCTATTCCCTTTATAAATCATTTATACTTATAAATAACTGAATAATATATTTATAAACTATCTTTTATATCTATAAAGGAATCGGATTATAAACTATTTAATTATAATCTTGCAAATCTAGAGATTTAGTATTCCTATAAATCCAGACTTATAATATATTCCCTTTTATAATCACGAATATCTATAATATCCCTATAAGTATTACGAACACGAGAGTAATTATAAGAACTCTTATAATCTCCCTATAATACCTCTAGTAATCCGGCTTTATAATAAGCGACTTTAATCTCTATTACTCTAACTGGAATCCAGTTCACTATATCCCGTTTGGATAAGTAAAAGTGTTATTAGACTAGCTAGACTCTTATAACTTTATTTATATAAGTCTTATAAATATTCTTATATATAATTAAGATAATATATTTGATTTAGTCTTTTCTACTAGTCCCCTTCCAGTCTATATCACTTTAACTAATTATTTAGACTTAATCTCCGATTACTATTCCCTTCTTATAATAATCTATTAGGACTTATATACAAACAAGTCAATAAGATATTTTAGACTCGATATTCTAGATATAAATATTTTCAAAAATACACTTTAATCTAATCTAGTCTATTATCTTATTCTTATAAATATCCCGGATATAATTAATCTAGATAATAAAGTCTTATAAATTATCTAATTACTTTAAGAAATTTACTCGAAAGTAATAAAATAGATAATAGGATATAATATAAACTAATTATAATAGAACTCAAATTATAAAATAATTATAAACGAGAATTATAAGAATTATATATTAGAATCAATCTGTAAATTATAAAATATAATTTATAAAACCAAAAATGAATATTAGATAATAAAATTAAATTCAATTATAGATCCTATAGATATCTTCCGGATAATTAAATAATACTAATTAATTAGTATTTACCGGAATCCTTTATTTAAAGACCTATTATATTCAAATAATCTATTTACAAAGTCTATAAAAGAGAAAAGGGAATTACTAGTTATAGAACTATTTATTAGTAAAGTAGAAATAAGTAATATACTATCCGATATATTTATAATTACTATTTATTATATAGACTTCCTCTTTATTATAATCAAAGATATCCGTAAAGCTATAATAGAAATCAATAATATAATTCCTGGAATAGATAAAATACTAATAATTATTTTATAAATAGTCTAGTCACAGATAAATATAAAAATCACATTCCTCTTTTAATAATATCTACTTTATAATTACTATCTTATCTATTTTCGGACTATAATACTCGTAATTATCTTTAAGTTAAATAAAATAGACTATTCCTCTTCTTAGTCTTATAGACCTATAGTCTTACTCTTAATACTAGATAAAAGTCTCGAATAATTTCTAGTCTATAAAATGGTCTGGTTTATAATCACTTTATAAGTAATAAATAATTAGTAATTTGGTATCCTTCCGTTATAGTTATTTATAGATCTTATAATATATCTTATATATAATATTAAAAAAGCTTTAATATTTAATTATAAAGTCTTATTACTTACTATAAATATAAAGGGAGTCTTTAATATAGTCCTTTCAAACCGACTTGTCCTTAAACTCCGTGAATAAGATTAGTCTAATTACTTAATCTATTGGATATACTCCTTTATTATATAATAGACTATAAGGATCCGGCTAGATAATAAAACAAGTCTAGAAATAATAATTTAATATAATTTATCTCAAGACTCCCCTATTTCACTAATCCTTTTTATATTATATATAGTCCTATTCTTTTGACTAGATATACTAGTATATAGATTTGATTATATAGATAATATTATTCTATTAACTATTTTCAAGAGTTTATAAAATAATTATAATAGTTTATAAACAGATATCTAAAAGGCCCTCTAATAGAAATAGACTAAGGGGATTACTTTTAATCTTAAGAAGTCAGAGCTAATTCACTTTACACAATAATAAACAAACTCACTACCAGTTAATAGTCTCACTATTATTACTAGTATTTATATTATATAAGAAGTCACTGGTCCTTTATATTAATTAGATATATTCTTTAATAAGAAACTATTATTCAAATTATATATTCGTATTCTAGTTATAAAGGCCTTTATAGTTAATAATACTCTCTATTCTCTAAATAAGATAACCTATAGAATATTATTAATCTTTCTATAATAAATTATAAAAACTTATATTCTCAAGAAAGGCTACTTTGCGATTAAAATCTAGTAACTAGACAGGACTAAAACAAAAAATGGATAATATATCTCAAACCGGATAGACTCCTACTTAAATCTACTAGAAAAAAATAGTATTTACAAGTATAAGAACTATTCTTCCAGTCTATAAGATTATATAAATTGTAATTCTATATAAAGAAATATACTTATAATTATCAGAAATCAAATTTAATCTTATTACAAGTACTTTCACTATAAGGATAATCCGACTAGACCTGTAATATTTATTTATAATCTGTAAAATACAAGTCTTATAAATAAAGATAAGTAATATACATTTCATATATCTTCTATTCTTTCTCCTATAAACAGAATAGATTAATCTATTCCAAGTCCCCTCGTGAACTATAAAAGAGACTTATATAGATATTTATAAAAGGATTAATATTCTATAAGAATAGATAAAAGTAAAAGCTATAATAGACTTTCTAGAATTCCTATAACTAATATCTTCTAGTAATATCCAAGTATTCTCCAATAGATTAAAAAGCAAATTTATAAACAGAATTACTAATTACAAGATTATAATCTATTAATATAACTTATAAACTGATTGTAAATTAAAGTCCCTTAGTTTATATATAGAGGTCTTTAATATAAAAGTAATAGATACTCTCGAGAATATATATAATATATTTATATTACCGGAAATCAAGTTAGTAACTAATCTATAAATCTTCTTAGATAATCTAGAAATGGTTTATTATCTCCTCTCACCCTTTACAGACTCGTTATAACAGGTATTCACAGACTTTCAAGAAGTGATATAGTAATAGTCACTATACTAGTATCTTCTATATATACTCCCGGATATCTTATAGGTCTATTGGATATTAGGATATATTAGTATTCCAGATAATAAGACAGTCAATTAAGTTATAAAGAAAGGAACTACTCTCCCCCCACTCTCACAGACTATATATATACTTGCCTCCTTTAAGAGACTTGTAAAAGCTAAGGCAAATAACTCTCTCATATAACTATAGTTTATTATAGTCCCGTAAAGTTACTATAATCTCGGTATATAATATATATATAATATAATAGAACTTGGACTTAAAAGAGAAATACTTAAATAGATACTAGCCTTATAGATATATTATAGAGACTTTATAATATATTATAATTATTTCCACTATTATAATATTACACTTAATTATAATTACAAATAATTAAAGTCCCTATTATACTTTTTCTTTTATAAGAAAAGTAATATAAACTAACTTGACTTAAAGATATTTATAATAGATAAGATTATATATTTACTAGGAATAATAAAGGGAATTACTATTCTAATAGACTGGATTACAAGTTCATAATTCTTTATAGATATCTATAAACTATATACTAGACTAGAGAAATCCTCTTAGTCTAGTATATTATATATACTTATAATCTTTATCTTTTCTTTTCTTACTTTCCTTACCTCTTTTATACTTATAATAGGCAATAGGAGCGGATAGACCGGGAATAGCGGATTATAGGTAGGGGGACTGACTGTAATAGAAATAGTAAAAAATACCCGTAATAGGGAATAACTACAGATAGTTATAGAACTATAGAAATACAGTTATATATAAAACAAATTATAATAGTTAGAAGTAACTAGAACTGACTATATGGCCCTTACGGCCTATAGTATCCTATAGTCCTATGGGCTCCCCCGGCAGGGGCCACGTGCCGCTGTCCGCCGGACGTTAAATACAGACACACACACACACTCTCTTCTCTCCTTATCTCAGTTTATGATATTTACAACACCAGCATTTTGTGCAACACTATCCCCCGCTAACACGTGCGCAGAGTCCTCCAAAATCTCATACACGAAGTTTTTGCATTTGGTTTGTCTTCCCAACTCCATGTACCAGCTTCAAGGCGTATAACCAGTATCCCCTCCAGCGTCCTCCCAACATTTTCGCTTAACGCTAAAATTACTCTTAAAGAACTTCAAAAAATAACTGACTTTTTGCGAATAAATACTTCTAATTCTAATACTATAGAATCTTGGATATCTAATTATTTCAACTATTTCTCTCCTTTTCTATTTAAATATACTTGTTCCTTAGAGTTTTAAAAGTGGTTTTACTACGATTTGCCGATAAGCGAAATTGTTGGGAGGACGCTGGAGGGGATAAGGACAGCGGTACTGATCCGAATTCGGCAAAGGCATTTTCGAGTGGGTTTCTGGACCTTCGTCAACCCAGTCATGCGTTCGGACAAGGCTGGCCATTCATCCCCCATCCCTTCGGCCACATCATCAGACGACTGGCCCCTGGTGCCGGATGGTAGCGAATGGGACGGCAAGAACCTGCTTGACTTTGTTCGCAAGAACATCAGCCCCTTTGGCAAAATTTGGGATGTTAGTCTTCTTCTTCGGGAAGTTGAAAGTAAACTGCATGCCGAAGTTGTTGACGCCTCTGTGTTCATATCGGTACCAATAACTATGTGCGTGCTTCACTGCCTCATGCTACTTAAAAATCTTTATATTCCAGAGCTAATGACAACCTCGAGACTAGGGCTTCCATCTTAAACTTTCGGACAGTCGTGATGTTTTAGTGGGTGTTGCGAATGCTGATGTTAATATTCCTGGCTATGATGGAGTTTCCATAGACTGGCTACACAAGCAACTCTAATTTGAAGCCGCAACATCCTTCGTTCTAGAAAATATCCCCGAGGTGCCAACTTCTCGTCTCCTTTACTACCGCCTTCCCCTGCAGTATGGCGGAGTCAGAAGCAGGATGCCAGAAGACATCGGCAGGCACAGGCTCATGATCTTTGAAATGACAAAGGGTGTGAATGGTCTCTGGTCCGAGCTTGGAGAAGACCGAAAGGTGAAGCTTATTTCTGTTTCCTGTAAGTGCTTTTAGCATATACCATACTCATCTCAGATAAGGATACTTACTGTTTCAGGCTTCAACTCTTGTCCAGGCGGGCTACAATTCGCGCTGCTTTGCTAAATCTGCCGGTTCCCCCCAAATTCGTGAAGGCCTGGCTGTTGTGGAGTAACTTCCAACCAGTGGCATGGATGCCTAAGGAGCTGCCTCTTCCTATTAGCCCAACTCGGGACTTCTGCATCGCGATGTTCAAGGCCAAAATTGAAAGCCTTAATCAAGAATGAAGGCGATGTAATTGGCTGGAAAGAAGACCACCAGATCGTGGGTCCAAGGGCTCTCGCTGCCAAACGATCGCCGCTGCGCTTCACCTCATACATGCTGCCGGAAGGAGAAGATGAAGTTCTGTATCGCCTTGTCCTTCAATCTGACGATTATGGTATACACAACATGTCAATCTTCGTGGACGAAAAGGGACAGCTGAGCGTGACGTCAGCCTATGATTGGGAGACTGGCTGCATAGTGCCGATCGTTTTGTCAGAAACCGAGTTCGCGATTGCTGGTTGTGACCTGACTATAGACGAAAATGGCGAGCCGTCGGTACACATCCGATCGTCCTCGGAGTCTGCGCCAGAACAACGAGTCAAGAATCAGCAATACTCTGCTAAGTTCTTAGAGATACGCAGCCCTTAAGCCCCAGTCTCTTCAATTAATGTCATCCTTACCTTAATCATTATCTAACTTGAGACGAGTTAGACGATCAAGCACAAGGCACCGTACCTGGAGAATGCCATTCGAGTAGGAAAAGATGCACGCCATCTTTGGTTTGCACTCAAACGCTGGAGAGGAGAGGATCCAGATACCTTTTTCGGTGAGCTTGGATCCTGGGCTGAGAGGAGAATGCAAGAGATGAGAGTCAACCAGCCGAGTAATCCAGGAAAAGAGATACAACTGGTCATTAAAAGAAAGAGATTGAAGGGAAATTTGGATATGACACCCTGCCATCTGGAAGCAGAGTTTGAAGGGGAATTTGTAGGGAACACGCATAGCAATCGAGCGTCAGAAATTAATGTTCTCAAGCCAGCATCGAGTTGGTCGAACGTTTCCATAGCTATGGCGACGAAGATGAGCCCTTAAATCACGAGCCGAGGAAGTGGAAAAAAGAAGAAGAGCCAACTCCCAAAATGCTGTGAATGAGCCGTGGGGAGTACATAATGCTTATGTGCTGCCCGGGATGAAGCGTATGAGTAAGGAGAAGACGACGGTGGTTAGTCGCTGGGGGGTTGATAAGTAGGTTACACTTATGCAAATGAGAATGGATTTCATCGAAGTAAAGAGTGCCAAGAAACTAAGCCCTTTCTTCAGCCTTTTTTGCCGTAATAAACGCAAATTTTACAATGGCAATAATCACTTCATGATTATCTATAGAGCGGCTTTCTAACAAAGTAGGTAGTTGGGCGCCCGAGACTACAAAGCATTCACCCCAAAGAGGACGTATAGTGGCAAACGTTCTCAACCCGCTCCAAAAAATTATAACATATGTCTCACACTTCACTTAAATTTGTTCCACAGCCTTTAAACTCAGGAAACAGCTCACCACTTCTACATCCTTCACCAACCACAGTAGCACTGCGCAGATAGAGCTTCTTACCGTAGAGATACCCTAAGACTCAGGATTAATTTTCCCTTTCGCTCGTTCCGTTTTAGTCTGCGGACGTGAGCAGGTGCTGTTTTAACCTGAGCTGACAGTGAGCATACCTGAGGCGAGGGTAAGCATACCTACTCAGAGCCTGAGCAGAGCCACGAGTTCCAATATGATCACAACATTACCCTGTTATCCCTTCTCTGACAGGGATTCAACCCCCGCTACCAGAGCACTTCGAATCAAAGACCTGCCCGCTTTTGGAATTTCATCTCAGTCCCCAATTTTTGACTTGTCACATACGTCTTAATCATACTCCTCACTTAGCTGGACCACTGGAAATCAACTTGCTTATCGGTATACAGAAACGTAAGGTATTGCCAAGTAAAGTATAAAAGGCGAAAAGTTTTCTTTTTCATCTGTCATTCCTCCTAGGTATACGCACATTCCAAGAAAGTCATCAAGGTCATTCAAGTCTTAATCCCTCAGCTCAATCTTTCAACTCATAACTACCTCTAGAAAATGGCCGGTAAGTCACTCATTCTCACAAAACTTCCTCCCTCTCTGACAGGTAGAAGATCTCGAGCGCCACTATAAAAACCTCAATATATTCGCCAAACCCTCAAACGACTCTACTCTCCATAAAGAGAACAGCGCTAATAAAGACCACTACCGTGACCACCTTCGCGATTTTCACAAGGAGGATATTGGGTTTGCGAAGTGTCCAGAATGATGTAGACGTCGAGAAGGTGTTGGAGAGGTTCTGGAGTGAGGGCAAGAACCGAAAATTTAGTAGGAGATTTTGAGGAAGTAATCTTAAAGAAGCAGGTAGTGGTAGTGGTGAAGATTTACAGAGTTACATGCCATAGAAATCGCATTCTTTAGGCTGGTTTGGGCTCCCTGAGATTCGTCGTCAAAACTTGTCAAAAGTGAGGTGAGAAAACAGAGGTTAGATTAAGTGTGATTGGTTAAAAGCGAGAAGTCAAAACACGTGACGATCTTGCTCAGGATAATCAGGCCTGCTCAGGGTGGGTGCTCAGGGTGCTCAGGTTACTCAGGCGACTTGACTGCGCCGAGCGTGAGCCGAGGGTGGTTAGCGCCTAAGCAAGAGCAGCAAGCTTACTAACTTCATGTGGAACTTAAGAAAGAGAAAATTGATTCATGATATAGTAGTCACTTCAAATTGGCAGCAGCTTATAAGAAGAGCGAGTCTCTATACATTAAATCCACTCAACACGTCAATCAGAAAGATCAGTAGCGAGAAGTCGTTGTTGGAATACCATACGGCGAGGAAACCTCCCCTTCCCCTGGCTCGCTAAAAAATTAGTGCATGAACATCAATTCGACCTACCATTCCAGTGCTTGTCCGCGAAGCTCTCAAGCATGACCAATTCTATGAGGGTTCAGAAAAGAATGAAAGACACAGCTCGTACCCTCTATTTCAAAGAGCTTGGTGCTTTCAGGAGAGGATCTTGGCTACGCGAATATCGCATTTCACAAAGAACGAGATCGTTTTCGAGTGCAAGACTGGGTGCAAATGCGAATGCACAAGTATTGGTCTCAGGGGGGATCCTCTCATCAAGGCTTATTACCAAGAGCTCTTTGCGGGTAAATACTACATCAAATCCTGGGCAGGCTGGCGGACTGTTGTCACGGACTACTCGAAAAATCGCCTCACTGATAGCCGTGATGTCTTGCCAGCCCTATCAGGTATTTCTTCAAGACTTCAGTGCCCGGAGCTTGGTGCCTTCTATGCAGGTCTATGGGAGAAAGAGCTCATTCATGGCCTGTTCTGGTACACGACGATGTCGACGGCAATTTCAACCTCTGTTTATACAGGACCAAGCTTTTCCTGGGTTTCTCTAATCGGACGGATGGACAGACTTCAAGGACTTGCAGTGGACAGATAGTTATAAAGGATCTTCGGATTTACTCAAGCCCAACTTCGAGCTGGTCAATGCTACATGCTGGGTCAAAGGAAGCAATCCTTATGGCGAGGTCTCTAAAGGCATAGTCGAACTCAAGGCAAGATGCCATACTATTATCCTAAGCCACCATCCCGGAAAGCGCTGGCCTTAGATGCAAGTCACATGGCAAATAGATCGAACATATCCATACCTTCGGAACTACAACAACGTTCAGGAAGGCAGAACATCAACAGATCGGGCGTTTTTGGACTGCGGTAAAATGAGCGTGGGAGCGGTCGGTGAACAACAGATGGTGTGCATTATCGACTTCTGGCATTAATATAAAGGCAATTACCTCACTAGTTCTGGGTCGGGTTTAGTGTTAAAAAAGCTGCCTTATGACTTGTACCGGCGTATTGGATATTTCGAACACTTGCCGGCCCTTGATGACGGTTCTGATCGCTTTTATGGAGGTGAGAAGATCATCAAAATATGTTAGCTTTGTAGATGTATATAATATTCCGTTTTACAGTCAGTCGAGTCTTCAGGAAGGGACTCGGAGGTAGGTTGAGTATTGACAGTCTTCTCCATCAATAGCGACATCTCTTTCTTGAAGTAGAAAGCCCCGTGACGAAATTCCCATTCGCGGCCTTATATTTCCGCCGCCCTTTGAAAGCCTTTCGTTAAAGCAGCACGGGCTTGCTATATAAATCTGCTATATATTCGAAGTAGGTGTTAGTGTTGACATTTGGTAGAGCCGTTGATGGTCGTCGTTAAGACAAAAGACGGACTTCAGGTGTCGATTCGTGACTTGTAACGTTCGAGACGAAAATTGTATTGGACATAACTGGCGCAGGTGGAATAAATCACAAACACCGCACAGATGGTTTCCCCATCGATAATGTCCCGATAAATCCATTATGGTTGTGCTTGGATATCGACATGCGTTTCGTTACACTTCTTAGAATTAGCAGATATGCGATTGAGTATATATATATATATATACACTAGTAACGTAACTTACTAGCTCATTGGCTTCAGCTTGTATTTGTTCCTGCAATGAAGTCTTTGCTATAACTCATTTTCGAGAACCGCTGGCCATGATATCCGTTACGCTGTAGCAGCGTAACGGATAGGGGCGCGCGTTTCAGCATTGCTTAAGACCTATTAGATATGATTAATGAGACTACAATTTGCTATTTACATTTCTAATATCGTGGTGGATTTGCTAGGGGAAATTTGGGCGTGCCGTCAGTTGTTCCGATCTTGATGCCCAATATCAGGTCCGCTGACGAGGCTTCCGCTTGACTACTCAAACCTAACCAGCCACCGAACTCAAGTATCACAAATCCCTTTACAATTAATCCACTACCTTAAACGAGCTCGCACACCGACCCAAATAATATGAACCCCCCCCAACTCACCGCCTACCTCCTAAACCACTCCGAATAAATAGGCAATCTTCTATTATCAGTAGCCTAGGTATAAAAAAATATAGGCAAGCTTTATCTCAGTCTAGCTACCTATAACCAGAGTGACCAATAAGTCGGCAGCTGTCAGTCGTCGCTTACGAAATTTTAGGATATCAGTTAATCAGTCAGTCAGTTGAGAGTATAAATTAAGTAAGTCGGTCAGTTCGTAATATGCTCAACCGATAAGCCGCTTATAAGTTGAGCTCTTGAAATTTAGGGATTTCGAAGTGCCTTCGGAGGGTCTTTCCCCCGTAATTATACGTGGTTTTATACTTATATATACCTTATTATGCAAATTGAGCCTGAATCGCCTTATATTTCAGGGCTCACATGCCATAATTATCATGAAAAACTCTGTTCCTTCGACCTAAATCATCAATACCATCATCAACACTATCAATATAACGTCTTCTAACGTTGATTTAGCTTCCCCTGAACCCTCTTCACGAGCTACACGATCAACCTCTGCTACCACGTTTCAATTGCCGTCGGTTCCGAATGCCTTCAGTCGCATCATGGATAAGGGGAAAGGCTCTTCTCTAGTGCTTCGCGATTCCTGTTCACGCCCTACGCCGGCATATAATTCGAATTATAATCTATACGCCATTCCGAATGAGGATATTGGTTGTTATACGGCCTCCATCACCCCCTTCAGTTGCTCCACCTGTTAATTACCTTGCGGATTTACTGAATCGCGTCGCTCCTCAACTAGTTACACCAACTAGGACGTCATCCCGGAAGGATCAGTATGCCCAATACCTGGAGGAACCAGGGAGCCATATACCTATCATGCAATACTGGCAACTGAAGGAACCTGAATGGTCTCAATTAGCGTCTATGGCGTTCGATTTGCTAGCTGTTCCGGCCATGAGTTCTGAGTGCGAGCGAGTATTCTCATCCTGTGCAAAACAGACTGCCCCTGAAAGCTCACGACTAACCGGGCGACTGTTATGGCATCAGGAATGCCTAAATAACTGGCAGAGGAGGGGGGCAATTCAGATATCACGAACCTTTAATGCGGCGGTAATCGACTGGGGATCAGATGTTTCAGATGAAAATTCATATTATTTTTAATATAGCCTCATTTTAGATCAGCCGCTTATCGGTCGACGTCAGTCAGTCGGTCGGTTCACCTGAATTTTATATCAGTCGTCGGTTCATCAGTTCGAATATATCCTCAGCTGACGAACCGACCGACCGACTTATTGGTCACTCTGCCTATAACGAACTTGATCTTCCCCTTCTTGACCACCGCCCAACACTCCCAATCCATACCCCCTATTCACAGCTTGCTATATTGAATATCTTGATTCAATTCCAGAGAAGAGAGCCTTGCATCCTCGCCCATCCTCTTCCAAAATCTACAACATACCCGTACATTCACCACAGCTCCTCACACCAGGCGAAGCATTCAAAAATCACAGTTCACTCGGAAAGGGAAGTAAGTAATTTGGGTTGCCATGGTCAAATTTCACTATCGCAATGTATGTGTGTATTCGCCAGCCAGCAGAAACCTTCGTAAGATCGCAGATCAAGCAAGGCAGCATGGGAAGTGCCGCTTCCTCTCCCCACAATACTACCCAGCAACTACCAAAGCAGGTCATCGTAAACGCACTGCGCTCTTCTCTCTACCCGTCCCCAAATGCAATCCTTTCATCCCCACATCTACAGCGCAGTGCAAAAAGGAAAAAAACGTGCAACGGAAACATGCAAATGAAAAGACCTCCCCAGAAGCTGTGACCCATTTCTACCCCCGGAGTTGAATGCCAATGTGTTGTGCCATGTTCGTTATGTTTGAAACCGCGCCGTGCCGCTGCTCCAAGTCGAATGCCACATACACATCTAACCACTCATCCCCAATCACCCCCTGAATTAACACCCCCGGACGTCCCCTCTTCCACACAATCGAAAGTCAGGCAAAGAAAAAAAGTAAAAGAAATAGGAAATCGTGCTCTGCAAAACATATGTATCTCGGAAAGAACAGAGGGTCTGCTCTGGATGCTTATGACGAATGATGTGGAGAACGTCGTCAAAGAGTGCAAACGAGCTTGTGTGACCATATTCTTGCTTTGTTCCGTGACCAAAATGTAACGGGCGAGGTCGAATATTTGTGTACTTGTATCCGATCGAGGTTTGTGCCGTAATCGTTCCATTGTTGCTCCGAAAATTGGATGTCGTGACATCGGCATGCCGTTCGATTGTCTTTGACCTTGCAGACAATGCTCACTCGGGTGTGAGTAGTCGTACAGAAGTCAAAGCGGCTCGAGCCATATGAAGATCCATGAATTCGAAGAGTCGTAAGAAAGAAAGCAATCCATAATGAGATGGGTTTTTGTAATATGATCGAGCCAGTACCACCAGTCTTCCACAAGACATTCAGGTATAGTCAGCGACGGAGTTGAGATTAAGCAAGACGAAACTGCCGCGAGTCGAATATCGAGAATCGAAATCGGTCAAGGAGAATCGCCAAAGAAATAAATCAATACCACTGCTGTCCAGTCTGATCATCCCGCTTCGGCCGGTGAGAACCAGATGCATATCCAGGACCAGTTGCTGCACCTTTCGAGGCAGAGCGCAGCCTATTTTCGGAGACTATAGCGTCAGCCATCCAGTCAGCATACTGTTCTCCTCGCGGCCAGCGTCATCGAAGCACACTAAACGCGAAGAGGAAAAATTCCCTTACAAGGAACCGGGCTAGCGAGACACTCACATCCTATCACTTCCCCCGACGGCTCTATTGGTATCTGGAGTGTCAGCACCAGCTCCACTGCGCTCAATAACCTTGCGGCGGGATCCGGAAATGGGCCCTGGCTTAGAAGCACTAGAGGCGTGCTGGGGAGTGGGTCCACCGGCAGTGGCAGCATTGGTACGGGTACGTCCTGGCTTCTCGTCCTCATCCTGGGCGGGCTGTTGACCAGCGGCCTGGGCGATGGCTTGGGCATTCTTCTGGTACTTGTAGACGGTCCAATCAAAGACGTAGTCGTACTGGAAACCCTCACGAACGAAGAGATCACGGAAGATCTTTCGGAGGTAAGAGTAATCCGGCTTGTCATCAAAGCGGAGGGAGCGAGTGTAATTGAGATAGATGGCAAACTCGTTGGGGAAGCCTCGGCACAGGACCTCAGTGGGTGTTGTCATCTTCTTCTCCATGATGCGGTCATACTTCTGCTTCTTGGTAGCAGCCTTCAGGCCTTGCCATGGAAGGGAGCCGCGGCAGAAGTACAACATAACGTATCCGAGAGACTCCATGTCGTCACGGCGGGATTGCTCTACAGACAAAATTAGCAAGGACAGTCAGAAGAGGGATCTGATAAACATACCGACGCCCAAGTGGGTGTTAATGGAGGCATAACGAGCAGTTCCGGTCAAATTCTTGTTCTCCCTATAAGGAATGTGGAAATGGGTCTTGGGGTCACGGTATTTCTTGGCCAGACCGAAATCGATGACATTGACCTGGTTGCCGCGCTTGCCGATACCCATGAGGAAGTTGTCGGGCTTGATATCACGGTGGATGAAGGACTTGGCGTGGATGTACTCGATGCGGGAGATGAGTTGATCGGCCAACAGAAGAACGGTCTTCAGGGAGAACTTGCGGTTGCAGAAGTTGAAAAGATCCTCCAAGCTAGGTCCGAGGAGATCAAGAACCATGGCATTGTAGTCACACTCAGTACCGAACCAGCGGACAAACGGGATACCAACACCTCCGGCGAGCGACTTGTAGACACGGGCCTCATATTCGAGTTGGGGGTGCTTGGCCTTGACAGACTCAAGCTTGATGGCAATTTCTTCACCAGAGATGATATTAGTGCCGAGGTAGATATCACCGAAGCTGCCACTTCCGATCTTACGACCGATGCGGTACTTGTTGCCGACGCGAAGATCCTGCAGGAGACATGTCAGTATATGTTTGCAAAGACGTTCTGACCAGCCGTGATGTGAGGGATATATTTAAGAAAGTTGTACACTAGCACGAGGCTGTGACCAAGATCGAGGGCGACGCGGACATCATCCTGATCACGGCCCCAAAACAGCACCAGCGTGTGTAGTATAATGACAAGAAGGTGCTCGCAGAGGCTGAAGAAAGGGAGTATAAACCAGAGGATTGGATTTCGACTTGGAAGCGGGTGGATTCACCATAGTAGTCATATTGAAGTTGAACTATGGACTCTGGGTATCGGACTGTCCGATACGAGAGTCGATGTTGATTTTGGGTGCGGGAGATCGGTGTGGAGATGCTATTGTTGGGAGGGACAGGATCTGTAAAGTAGAATTCGTGTCAGTCGGTGAGCTATTCTAATCAGGCTGCCAAAACGAGCGGTGTGAATGATCCGCGTCGTACGAGGCGTGAGTAGAGGTCAAAGAAAGCAACCTGCTCCACGGACTGAACGGAGTGCAGATGGAGAGATTGAAGCGGTCGAGATATGTAGAGCAGGGAGTGGAATGTATGTGGTACGTACCTATCTGTGCCCAAGGGTGTAAGGGTCGTGGTTGCAGATCCCGACCGTGAATGGCTCGTGGGTGTTGATGATTGACACTGCAGTGATTCAGGCTGGCGGACGACGCGTTGTGACTCTCTCGACCGCTCGTTATGGGCTGAGCTTCAAGAGATCAATGGGCACGCGTGGAAGACGTTGTGGTTGAGGTTGATAATGGCGGGGAGGAGTGGTCGATTGAGGATCGAAGAGGTCCAGCGAGATGGTGTTTCTCGCTTGCGGCTAGCGCCCCAGTTGGAGCGCCTTCCCTTTTCGGGAATTAGCAAAGCCTGCGCTGCTTCTGCCGCGAATCACAGAAATGATCTGTCGCCCCTGCAATCAAAGGAATAAATCGACTTCGAAATCGCTGTTGACAAATGCCTTTGCCAATGCCGCACAAGGGGCCGGAGATTATTTATTAATATGGGAGCCTCAAATACTACATCTCGGGACGATCATTATTTATCGCCATCTGCTGCACAGAACACCTCATCGCTGCCCGTTGGCTTCTCTCGACCATTCTTCAACGTTGGGTTCGCTGGGTCCGCCAAGTGGTTCGCATTGCTCTGCCGTTGACAAACTCGCTCCTTTTCTTTTGCTCAGACAAGTCGCTCCTGTCTGACCTAGAAAGCCTGATCTAGAAGCCTGAAGGAGGGGCCGAAGAGCAAATGGGCGGTCGAGGGCCGTGAAGGGCGCACATCCAGCTGACTGCCCCCTCTTTGCTCCTTACCGACCCTATCCAGTCACCGAAGCCCGCCGGGGAGACGCGCAGAAAAGTCCACAGCCTCGCCGCCCAAGCAGCCCAATATGCCAAGCGCGCCCTCCGCCGCCCAACTCCGCCCTCCAACGGAACATCCGGCCAGAGCCAGCTGGCTCACACTCGATGCTCAATATCCATCCAACTCCATACCCGAGGAAACACATCGCAAAGGAGGAAGATCGTTGGGAAGGGACACCAGTTCTTAAATATCAATGGCATCCGTGGCCAAAGGCATGATTCGCACAGGACATTGCTAAGTGGAGGCCCCCGTTTCAAGGAGTCTCGGGGTTGGTTCGCCTCATCCATTCCATGCGCGATTATTAAGTTCAGACGGCGAGCACGAGCATGAGTTTACTCGTGCTTCATACTTTCTTCGTCAGACCTTCTCAGCTGTGGCAGAAGTCATTTGACAGGCCATGATGTCCGCCGTCAACCCGTGTCCTACAACGGTGACGTGAAGGAAATACCAACTCGTGTTACCAGTAGGAAGACCCTGCTTCTTCCCTCGAGGCTACCTGCCTGTAGAGTTTGCCTTGCGAGTTACGGCTCGGTTGTCGCTGAAATGCAGTGGAAGGCGAAGACCGGGTACTGAACAACTCCAGCGATTCGTGCTGAGCCAAGACAACGACAAATACGTCTCCCCTCCAAATACGCCACGCCTTCGACTGTCTTTTGCCCCAATTGCCACAACGGCCTTCCTCTTCGTACTCACCGCAATTCAACTTACGCAACTCAAATCAACCCAATCTATGCCGTAGGGAGAATCAGAGAGACGCCGGGATACTCCATTCAGCCCTCCGCACTCAACATCTCGCAACCCTCGTTCCAGAAAAAATACCCCCACTCCTCTAATCATGGCCATTAACCCTCACCAACTCTCTCCTCAGCCTCGCGTAGTGCCTAAACCTCCCTCCCGCATCCAACGCCCGCAATAATCTGAAAATCCCACCTCCCCTCCAATCACAAAATCACAATTTCAAAATGCTACCCCATCACCGCAGAAAGCCACGACTTTCTGCACTGCCAACGCTCCAGCCTCACTTTTCCAACCCAAACGGAAGCTTCCCCACTCTCCCTAACCCCTAAACAATCCCCTCCGCATCAAGAGGCCTCCAACCATCCCCCTTACCTCCACCCCATACGGTATCAAGTATAACACCATTCGATATGGTACCAATTGTCATCTGGCTCGTGTTCCACCTATTTACCCGCTCCCGACGCTCACCTCAATGACGGCAGTGGCTTCGCCCATCTCGCTTCCCCATTTAAAATACCTCTGGAACACCAATAGGACTATCCACAGATATCTAAAAATAGCAACAGCAACAAATATCATAAAAATCTTCCAGGGAAACGGACTCGGCGGTAAGCTTATCTTAACCTCCACAATATAAGAATTACGATGTTTCAAGGCTTGTTGTTTGCATAAATGGGCATAAATCTAAGTGGGGCGGAGTCCTGCCATCGTTACCATATGGTGCGGCGCCGCTAACAAAGAAGCCAAGAGCGGAGAGGGTCGCCGCTATCAGATTCACGATACCTTATATTGCAATTTCCGAGATCGAGTGCTCTCGGTATTTCTCAATGCTTATTGTTGTCCGAGCTAATTTTTGTTTGTGAGAATTCTGTTCGTGCGGTGACTTTAAGCGTATACAAGCACTGAAAAATATATGAGCTCGAAAGTTTGCTGCACTTTGATCACAATCTTCTAAATCCTTACTCCGTATCCAAGATCCTAAACAAGATCCTGAAACATATTCTTAAGGTGTACCTGATGTGCAAGTTCAACATATCCGTGAGCTCAAGTCATCGAAGAGCTGCACAGCCCCATGATCCATCCTGAGGCTATAGCATGCACTCGAGAAACGTTATTTCACTACTACTTATGCTGCTTCCCATTAAGTGATCATTAAGACACGGGGAGAGATATACTGGATTTCGACAGGCTGCAGACAGATAGACTGAAGTAATCTCAAGTCTAAATAAGACCCGAATCCTGTTCCTATTGCTTCAGATCGGATACCGTGCGAGGCCGAGCTAGTCATTTTCATCGTCATTTCCATGCAGCCACTGTGCTGACGCTGTTTAAACTTGGAGAGTGGCTGGATTCGTGAATGAGAAGGAGACAGGAGGTGATCTTACGGTGGTCATATCACTTCGGAAGCGGAACCTACTGAACTGCAGAGCGGTTTCGGGTATTGGACAGTGGGGTACGTTGGAATCAATTAGAGGGATTAGAAGTTTATTGATGATATACACTGAGAGCTATTTTTATTTGCGGAGATAGATAGTAGCGGTTTTTGGAAGATACTTCGTGATATTTTGATAAATTGTATTGTTGACTCTCATCCTTCCGCATCTCCTAATAAGCTCTTCTTGGCTTCGGAAACACCAGTCTGTCCGTCCACTCTCCAATAACAGATATCAAAAATAGATAATGGGTGGAATTCAGTTTTTATATTATGCACAGCGGGTGTTATCAGATAGTGTGAGATCAATCCCGAGCATTTGAAACGCGCTCAGAATCTGGATTGCTCTCATATGTCACGTCTAAGCTGCAGTATTCTTCACTCATTGAGGATTTGAAAGAGAAATGAGCTCCAGTTTCATTATCAGAGACCATTTCCATAGACGTTTGTTCTTAGAACTGAAGAAGAGAATAGCAGTGAGGATGAGTGGTAGTAGTGAGATGTTGTGATCTGGGCTGCTGCTGCTTTAATAGAAGCTATGATAAATGGAGCTCGCACTTGTAACGGAGACTCACTTCGAATTGAAGATATGCGATAGCATCTTGATATCAATACAGTAAGTCTTCTGTTATTCTTTCCACTCGTTGCAACCTCAATGAGGCATCAGTTGTCAAACCCATCCACGAATAACTTCAAATATTCTCCTTATTGCAGAAATTCCACAGCAAATCTCGATCCTCTACCATGATTGCAAAATATGCCTCTACCATATCAAGCTTTCTTAACTCTTTGTAGTTCGAAACACTATGAGTTTGTCCATAATCTCTTACAGATTTCGGCTATTTGGGAAGTATACGGTGTTGTTGTGATAAAGCGAGCGGACCAAAAAATTTCCCCTTCAGTACTATATACCAAAATACGCAATTTTTCCATCACCGATCATTGTAATGGCGTGGTAGGCAAGGCTCAAGCCCGAACTTACGTATAACGCGGATACGTTGCTAGATAGGAAACCGTCTAGTGATGGGATCACCACACGGTGTGAGATAAGGAGTAAAGGCGACGAAAGTCGTCACATAACCTTTTGCTCGTTTGACCTTTAGATAGCAAAATTTTGGGGTGAGTTGCTTTTTTTTTTGTCGTGTTGACTCGCTACGGTAAGCGAAGAGTTTGATATGATATGCCGAGAGATTGGAAATTTCAAAATGATTAATTCATTCAGGAGGCGGTGAAGCATAAATATTTCCCGCTTCTTGTGGATTTCTCCGGTTGTGGACTTAAAGATTGTCAGAATAAAAAAAAAATCTTGTCCTTGACCTCTCGAGACGGCACTGGGCACTGGGCATCGTATATTCTGTCATATTAACGACCCATATTCATCTTACCACATTCGAATCACAATATGTCTAATCCTTCTGCTCTTGAGATTTTAAGCAATCTATCAGATAATCCTTCGATCCAAGCCTTGGTATCACCAATGTAAACAGAAAGCGTTGGCAACCGGAAGCTGACCACCTTTCCCTCAACTGGAATCCAAATCCCTTCCTTCTACATACGTCCACTTACACCCCACATTCTCCTCTTTGATTCCAAACCTACATCTTCATCGTCGCCGCCAAAACCCCTTCACTCCCCCAGCATAAATCATACCGCGATCCCTCTCCATCCTCCCAAACGCGCAGCTCTTCGCCCCCACCACCATAACCAACGTACTACACCTCCCCGTCACCGGACCGTACTCCACAACCGAGCTCTCCCCACCATTTGTAGAAACTCATACCTTCCCATTAGGCGGCCCCAAGCAAAAATCATCCGCCGTGAGAGGGTCTTGATTACATGGTTGTTGTGAGGATTTGACCGTTGAAGCGGATGCCGAGGTTTTCGATAGGATTGCCCATCAGCTGGCTCGCTGCTGTCGATTTTCGGGCTGAGATTGTATTCGCCAAACGAGGTGGGAGAAGAGACTTTTATAGCAAGATCCTCTAACCCTCATAGTCTTTCCTGTGAAGTTCGGATCTCCTTGATACCTCTAAGGGCTAGTCACCTTTTTAAAGTAATGCGTCCCATGTTCCTTATCTGGCAGGCACCGTCTGTTCTTAGGTCTTGTCCCCTTTCAGGTGGTACCTGGACCTAGTAAGTCAATGACCTCTACATAAACCAGAGCATTTGACATTCATAGTCTTTCTTATCCGGAAAGTAATCTGCTTGGAACCCCGATGTCTGTGGTCAGGTGCCAGGACCAAGCAAGTCAAGTATCTCACAACTAGATTCCTTTGACTCTCATTGTCTTTCTTGTGAAGCTTAGATCTTCTTGCTACCTCTATAGGGTTTTTTTCTTGGTAATGCGTCTCATCCGTTGTCAGGTGCCGTATGTTGTCAGGTACCGTCTATTGTCAGTCACCCAGGGGGATCGAGACACAGAGGGAGAGGAGGTGCACTATGATGGCTAAGTTTGGGGATGTGATGCTTCGGGGGAGGGGAAGAATACCGCCACTTCCATGAAACTGCCAAGAAAGAAGAAAGAAAAGGATTGCTTTCTAGAATGCGGAATATGAGAGTTAAAAGAATGGACCTAGGCTTGTTGGATGAATTGCGTTTGTGGAGTGGCTGAATCCCGGGACGATATATTATATCTAGGTTTGCAATCTGAGTAATCTCAGCACTACCTAGAGGGATTTGATATCAGCATACAGAGGTACGATATTATCGAGAGCCCTAGTAATAAGATACGAGTACAATGTCACTTTATCGCCATCGAGAGTCCCACTTGAAAAGAAGATCAACGATCTATTGGTAGGAGGGGCGAGAGGTGGGGCCCAACACTAGCGAGCCCCCGAAAACCAAAACAAACGCAACATTTCGATGTTGATCCACTCGGACTCCTCTCATCCAGACCCACCTCAAGGTCAAGCACGTTAAAGCAGAAAAGCAACGGTAGGTAACGAATCCGAATTCCAGTCCTCATATCATATCGATCACGCCCATTATTCAGGAGTGACCCACCATCTACCCTAAAATATGCATGCCTTGCCTCGAAACACACACAAACAGAATCATATTTTACATTATCTCTTTTATCCTTCCTCTCCCCTTCACCCTCCCCTCCCCCCGTTCCGCCCCCCCGAATCATCTCTTTCGCCATCTAATACCACCTACCTACGCTCAATCAAGCAATCGTCATATATATCATCCAATCCTTGCACGCTCCATCAATTCAATTCAATTCAATTCAGTTCGAAAAGAAAAGCACCAGCACCTAACGTCCATTCAAGAGCAAACGCCAGGTCAAAGATCCCAAAAGGAGAAGAAAAAAGGAAGTTTTTCGTGGGAAAAGTGAATTTCGAATCCATCCATAACAGACGCCGGAATCTGTTAAATCGATAGAGAGTGCGAGAAAGACCGCCTGGGACGATCAAAATGTATATGAAACGCCGCCTTCGTTCGACTGACTCGCCTGAGCCTGATCTCGGCTTGAGATATTGTGACTTTGGCGTGAAATGAGGGATATCAGATCAGGTTGACCTGACTCTTCCCAGCCGCACCTTGCCCAACTTCACTTGGGTTCATTTCCCTCTGCCCCACCACACCGCCAGGCGAGACATCAGTGATACTCGTCTTTCTGACCCTTGCCATTGCCTCCTCAGAGTCGAGTCTCTTCCTCCAATCCGCCAGACTGCCACTCAAACCATCACCTGCATTTGATGCTGCAAGAGTGTCATTGGGTCCACGGGTAATTGGTGTCCGCTCTTCGAATTCAAAGGCATTGCTGAGTCTGTAGTTCTTGTTCGTGTTCTCCCAGTGTGATCGCAAGGTCTCGAGCTCATTTGCGAGGCTATCAAGTGCCGTGGAGTTTCGATTCCCGCTATCGTAGAGAGAAGATTCGGAAACGGATTCAGAGGCAGAGAGGGTACGTTCGTGAGATTTACCTGCGCCACCATTTGTGTCGACCTGCCTAGATTGTCTTCGATATGTATCGACTGACTGCTCTACCTGGTCTAGTAATAGAGAGACCTTCTGCTCTGCATCCTGGGCACGACGCTCCAAAAGGGCATTCTCTTGCTGGAGTTGGGCAAGATCAGAACGTGCTTGTTGAGTCGATGTGGACAGTTGACGTTGTGTGTCCTCGTGGCGGCTCTTGAGCTGATCCCGCTCCTGCTGTGTGGCTGCCAATTCTTTCTTGACCTCATCCATTTGACGCTCCAGTTTGCTGACAGAAGTCTTAATCTCGGCTTGCAAAGACTCAATTTGCTTATTGAGTGAAGCACGCTCGGCCTCCCATCCACTTGAAGCTTCTTTGGACATGCCCTTGCCTTCTTCGGCCTCAGAAAGCTGTTCCTTCAGGCGCGTGTTATCGGCCTTGTACTTGGCTAATTCGTCTTTCATGCGCTTCAGCATCTTCTCGGTGCCTTTGACGTAGTGGACTGCAGATTGGTAATCGTTCTCGAGCTGACTCAATTTTTCTCGGTATGTGGCCTCAGCATCTTGTTGCTGGGCCTCGAAAGCTTGCTTTGTCTCTTGGTGAGCCTGAACACTTGTGGCTAGCTGTTGCTCAAGTTCGCGTAGACGAGACAGGTCGGGAGTATTGGCACCTGATTGAGGACTTGACAGCCCACGAACTCTAGCGGCGCTAGATGGGCTGATACCACGTTCGCCAAGAATATCTTTCAAGGTGTTGTGCTGGACGTGGACTGCATTGGTCTCGAGTTGTTGGTTTGCAAGTTGATGCTTCATTTCCGAGTTTGCAGCTTGTAAGGTCTGGACTTCTCGCATGGTCGACTGGAGCTGCTTGCGGATTGACATGCCGTCTCGGCTAGCTTGCTCCTGATATGCTTCAAGACCAGCAATACGTTCTTCCGCGCTTCGTAGTTTCTCAGAAGCCATATCAGCTGCTTGTTGATACTTGCGAACCAAGGCATTCGAAGCTGCGACCTGGGCTTGAAGAGCAGCGATACGATCATTGCTTACAGAATCCTTAGAGTTTACGTCGCGTGATGCCACTCGGTCAAGGCCAGATAGGACAGCTTGTCGATGAGTTCGTGCCTCGGTTGCATGTTGCTCCGCTAGCTCCTCAGCGTCCCGTAGACGACGAGTTGCAGTATCCAGCTCAGCGACACGATTTTCATGTTCAGCCTTCAATTTGCTGAGCTTGACCTCGACTTTCTCTCGCTGAGTACGCTCCTCTTCGAGTTTCCGCTCCAGTAGATTTCTCATATCTGCAGAAGATGTAATGGCTTCACGAAGTGACTCAAAAGTGTCGCTGTGGTCCTTTGAGGACCCAATAGCCTCTTGGTACTTGATTTCCAGTTCGTCCTTGTCGGCCTGGAGCAGTTGTGCGGCAGCAACCGCCTCGGCACAAACGATTGCCTCCTCTCGTGCTTGTTTCTGAGATTCGTGCAATTCAGCTTTTAGTTGTTCGACTTCGGAAGAGTTTTGCTGCTTGTACATCTCTAGCTCAGATATTCTGTTCTGGCAAGAGCTCGATATATCTTCTGCGAGCTTTCGCCCACGCTTCTCTGCCTCAAGTTCGGTGGTCAGCATTTCAAGCTTGCTCTGCAAGTCTCGTTGTTCAGCAAGTGCAGAAGCAAGCTTTCTACTGATATCCGTCGACCTATCATTTGACATGACGCCAAGCTCGCGCACGCCATCAGCATCTGGCTGAGGTGTGCTACTTTGACTTCCAGTGTGAGCAGCAAGTTTGGCCTTGGCGTATACTGCCTCACTGACAGCTGCGTCCCGTTGCTTCTCAACTTCAGCAATCTGTTTGGCAGCGAGCACAGCTTGTTTGTCAATCGAGTTCTGGACATTGGCGAGCTCATTTTTCATGGCAATCAGAGCTTCAATAAGTGGCTTATCGTCATCATCGAAGGACTCCGCGGCTCGTTGGTCAAGAATTGGACTGCTTGATGGATTCGGTACGTATCCAGCTTTCCGTGCAAGCTCGAGTTCTGACGCGTACCACGCATTCCGGTTCTTCGCCGCGTCTAATTCCTTAAGAAGTGCAACCGTCTGTGAATTTCGAGCAGATCCCTTGCGTGCCAATGGATTGCTGGTCTGTCTTGTTGGCGGAGGGGGTGAAGTTTGGCGGACGTTCGTCACATTCCGAAGAGAAGACTGTTCGCTGGTACTATCAATGGAGCCCTGTTGTCGCCCAGTCCGGGTCTTCGATGACGCTCTGGGTGTGCCAACCGTATTCATGCTGACGGGCGGCCCATTGTTCTCAGCCGCAACAGGTCTTGAAGCCTGCTGTGTTTGTGTTGGAGTCCGTCTTCCGTTCCCCAGTGGACTCTCTCTCGAAATAGGGGACATGGTGCGGGACTGCACTTGTTTGGGAGATCCGGAGATATTTTCCACGGAAGGGTTACGGAGGTTTGTATCAATAGCTGGTCCAAAGCCACGTTCTGGCTTGCCTTGAGGTTTGCCGCGTCCATTAGAGCCTGGTGGCCCATTGGAACGCGGATTTGGGGCTTGTTGTTGCGGGGGAGGACCGGGTGGAGCTTGTGCCACCGACGCTCTTGGCAGCTTGGAGCCTAGTGGGCCAGCTCCTTGGCCAGCTCCCTGGACAGCTCCTTGAGTACCAGCTGGGGCAGCTTCTGGAACAGCGCCCAGGGGAGCATTGGGCGCGCCTTGCGGTTGCGCTGAACCTGGCGCTACTCCATTCTGATCATTACCATTCACACCAGGTTGCCCATTCCCGCGTCCATAACCTGCGCCCATTACACTTTCCCGTCCAGGGGGTCCATTGAGTCTCTTTGGATCCGATCCCACAGATCCATCTCGAGAGCTGAGGCTCCGGGTCGCTCCTATGCCATTCTTATTATCCGACGTGCTCGGCCGCCTGGTTCCAGCCACACGATCTGCAGTAGGAGCCGGAGTTGGCTGATCGTTGGGGTACCGAATCTTGCTAGTGTCAAGTAAATAGACAATGGTAAGATCTTGAGCCTCCCGGGTTGCAGTGCTCGGCTCTCCTGCCAGAACAACAATTTGTTTGCCATAAGCGGTCATGCTGTGTCCTGATCTGGGTGACGGTGAGGGACCCATATTTTGGAATGTGTACCATCGCCTCGTGGATATCCTAAATGCAGCTAAATCTCCAAGGTCTGCACCTTCTTCGGTTCGTCCACCAAAGATATACATTACGTCGTCTACGATTGCTGCTGCGTGGCCTTCTCGTGGGGCTGGTATGTAGCCGATGCAATCAAGGGATATCCAGGCATTAGGTATAGGATCGTAGCACCAAACATCGTTGAACCATAGGAAGCCATTAGTGCCCCCAAATCTGTTCTTGTCAGTATAAAATGATCTGGAACTGCCACATTACTTACAAATACAGCTTGTCATTGAACGTTACAATAGAGTGATTCGTTCTCGCTGGCGGCACTTGTCCTGGAGGTGGACCTCCGTCATCGCTGTTCCGAATAAGCATCTCCCATCTGTTTCCCGGATTTTGCAATTGATTCAAGTCAAACGCAACCAAGTCGTTCATGAAATATCCTTCCACTTGACCTCCAAAAACGTAGATTTTTGAGCCCAGAATATTCAAAGAATGTCCGTAACGTCCAGAAGGCCGAGGTCCTGCCGGTACAGCTCTGGACCATTGTCGTGTAGCTGTGCTAGTCAATATCATACCATTTCTCGTTCGAACCAAACCTACATGTATTCAAGAGATAGAGCGTCTCATCCAGAACATCAGAGTCTTCCATCTTGGTATCTCCTCCGTAAACAATGAACGCATTTCCAACGAGCAAACTCGCATGCCCAACTCTGGGTCCTGGTCCCTCAGCTGTAGTCGCCAAGGGGTAACAAGCCATATTTCCACCCGCCTCAACCATCCATAAGTCTCCCTTCACTGTAGAGCTGTTTATCAACCCGCCCATCAGATAGATATCACCCTCTTTCGAGGCTACAGAATTGACTGCAGCGCCATATCGAGGAAATGGACTGGGATGAGAGGTCGTGTAGGTTAACCGCCGCTGAGACCAGGGATATAAGGAGGCATTCGGAGTCAAATTCATCGTTTGGACTGCAGGCGAAGAACCATTCCGTAACTATTGCTGTCAGCATATTTGCAACAGAGAAGAAAATGCGCGCCGCGCAAATCTAGAGGGGTTTCACGCACAGGAAGGTCCGACGTCTGCTCTGAACTGGGACCTCGGCGGCCGTTGACCTGCTCTGGACTGGGTGTCGCGGTTCCGCCTCCTTGCAGCGAGTTCATCGAGTTATTAACGCTACTCGAAGGTGTCGTCGATTGCTGCACAGCACCCTTCTCGTTCATGCGGCCATTCGAGCTGTTGAATGACGACTGCGATCCTGCGACGCCATTAGAACCATCCTTGGTCCCTTGTGCCTTATCCGCATTCTTCTTGCTCTTGAAGAGGAATGCCATCGTGCCATTCGAGGCCGGCAACCTCCTGTGCTATGCCAACCTGCCCCGGCCGCTGTTGGTCTTCGTGATTTCCAGAAATCTTTTTTGCGTTTGGAGAGGACCGTTCGAGGTTCGGTGGTGGTGGGACAGGAGATTCTGTCTGAGCGGTTCCCAGGGTTCGGGTTGAAATGGCTGGGGATCTGCGAGTAGAAGAGTCGTGACGGCACTGCACGACGTCCTTGAGGATCACAGACTCGTAGAGAAGCACAGAGGTGTGGCGTATCAGAGCGACAGCATAAGTCGTCTCTTTGGAGGTCGAAGATGTCGTCGGGGGAGAGAAACTGGGAATTATGGTAATTGTTAACGATAGCCCCGGTAAAGATGCAGGCTCTCTCTGGGGCTCCAAAATAACTCGCTTCGGAGCAGCAACTCCAGAATGGGGGTCTTGGGCTCAACACCAACCTCCAGCCGGATTCGCTTTAAGATTTGATATTGGCAAGGGTGCTGTATAGCATTGAGTGCATTTGAGTTCTAACATAGTTCTATGTACAAAGAAAAGGAGGCTCCCTCATAATTTTCTAAGCGCATCAAAGCTGCCAGTTCTCAGAGTCCAGTGAACCCGTACCCCTGATCGGATTTGAACTTGACTGTCTCAGTTGATTTAGGCGACGCCATACTGCATGGGGCAACGGGCGCTGTTTCATGATCAGAGGGTAAAGGAAAGAAGCGGGCCATGGGTTTTTAGAATTTACTGGGCTATTGAGTGCCATCTAGAGAGAAATGTTCAATATTTGTTGATGGGCGAGTCATGATTCTAATATTGGGGTGGCTGGAGCTCTGGAGCTGGAGACGCATATCCTCCCGCATTGGGGTGCATTGAATGCTCCTATTACATCGTGCTTCGTGAGAAGAAATCTTCCAGGTGACCTCCACGCATCCCTCCAAAGCATGGCGATCCTTCGGGATTCGCAGAGTGCATACAGGGTAAGCAGAGAATAGGAATAGAAGCCCTCGGCAGACCGATTCAAACACTTCCCCAATAAGCTCTGAGACAAACGCTGCATTCATCCACAAATACTCACACTGCATGGGCACTATCCCCGCCACATCTGAGGTGTCTGTGGTGTGGTAAGCTGCTGGAATCAGTGTCAGCTCCATATGGGCGCTTTGCTCATTATCAATAAGCTTTCCCCACGCCACAGAAGCTTGTAGCGCGAACAAAGTCTCTACAGATTCAATTGACATGCGGGAGAAGCAACGTTTCAGGATCTGATAATGGTCCAAAGCAGCCGTCACGATCGGCCGTCCGTGCAGCCTCCTGCGTGTGACCTGATCAGCAACGATTGCGTTAATACCTGGTGCTGAAGAAATCTGGCGGTACCAACAGCATCGTTGGGAAACTGCAATAGGCCGCGGCGTACGGGAGTTGACCAGTAAATGCTGGTGGGCGGCTAGAACTCCCTTGACCAGGTCCAGAGTACGAGGCGAGTGTAGCCATACAAAAGGGAGATCTAATCATGGTCAAGTGTGCGGTTGATACAGCTCCCATCTGATCTGATCTGATCTCATATCATCTGAAGTCTGACCTGCAGCTGAGCGGTTGAGTTGAAACTTGAAAGAAGGCGTCTGTGAGGTTGATGTCAGTCAAAGTCGGTCTGTTTCCAAACATGCAAGACGATAGGGGATAAGGGGATACTGTAGGGGAGAGCTCAAGAGGTGGGGCTTGGCCTAAAGAGGGATCGCGCCCTTCGGCAGGTCTCGGCCTCGCTTCGACAGCCGGCCGGGTTGTTGGCGTTGAGGCTCCCACCGGCCCACGACACCGCTCGTGACCGTAGCTCTAGATGTAGATCCATGCAATAGTAAGGTGAGCTCGAATGCCATCTTGCAAACCTCCAAAATTCTATAATTGCGCATGCTCTTCTACTTTGCGCATAGCTTTTGAACCCCTCTGAGATCCGCCGTCAAGTTCCAAGTGAGTAATGCCTAGCAAAAGCAAGAGCCGTGCATGGGAGCACATTGTTGTATTGGTCAACGAAAGCGAAAGTGTTTGCCTGACTGACAGTTCCAAGCCATAGCTTCCCCGCCACACCGACTGTTGACTCTCGAAGACAACATATTATCGATATCTGCGGTATCAAGCCCCTCCGAAAACACACACATGAATAGCCCTATGATTTGAGCAGGGCGGCATCTCCGCAGCGATGACGATGACGGCAGTGGCAGTCCAGCAGCATGCAGCTCACCGACAGCAATACACTCCGCGACAGTCACCTCACTCCTCAAACATATCCTCCGCACACCAATCGCGACCTGAAAGCTATAGCTCCTCGAATGCCCCACAAATTCAGCGACAAGAAACGCCGGTCCAAAACGGCGCACCTAGCGCTATGATAAGTCGACAAGCTGTGAGCAATGACCCAGTACCCGGAGTGAATGGAAGCGGAGCATCCGCTGCACAATCTTCTACTTCAGCAGCAAGGATGGAGTCAAACGGAAGCGATCGCGTGGACAAAGGCAAGCGGCGGGCGTCCTTGCAAGCACGTCCAACATCAGCCCCCAATGGTGCAGGAGAGACTTCCCCAGATGACTCGGAAACAGAGAGAATACGACGCAGACCTAAGCCATTACTTCAAAGGTCAAAGAGTGATTTTGGACCAAGAGGTGAAGACCAGGAGTCGCAAGCAGATGAAGACATTCAGGATTGGGGTGCGCGACATGGATTTGAAGACCATTATGCTTCTGAAGAATATGTATCGCAGTTGGCAAACGTGAGTTGCTCCTTCCTCTCTTGCAATCTTTCCATGCAGCAGCCATGTTAGCCAAGGTCTGGACATGTCTAGCCTCTCCTTTGTGGAATATCACCAGTTCCTGGCTCTTTTTGGATACAAAGCATCTCTGCTATGGTATATTCAATGCCCATGATGTATGGTACTCTTCCTACACTTGATGGCACCCTCGATAAATACTTCTGTTTTGATGAGGAAGACGTGGACGCCTTCGAATGCCTTGGCGGCACTTGCCAGATCATTCTGCAAGGCAATACCAATCGCCTGATAGAGGACCGAAGTCGCAGGCTTCTCCTTTGCCGCTTGTCATTATGGACTGTTTGTTGGGGAGATGGAAACATTGCTAATGACCCCTCCCAGAACTGGTATATGTACTTCACCGACAAGAGACACGAAACCACAGGAAACCCGAAAGAGTCAAGCTATGAACTCCAAGATTGGCGAATGAAGGATCGGCTGAAAACTGTTTCTGCAGCATTGGCAATATGTCTGAATATCGGTGTTGAGCCCCCGGATCAGTTGAAGACAACCCCTGGTGCGAAACTCGAGGCATGGCAAGACCCAACGAATCCTCCTGTACAGAAGGCTCTCGAGATTATCGGAAAGTCCTTACAAAGTCAATACGAAACTCTCGCCATTCGAACACGATACAAGCAATACCTCGATCCCTCGGTAGAAGAGACCAAGAAATTCTGTCAGTCACTTCGAAGAAATGCCAAGGAAGAAAGAGTACTGTTCCATTACAATGGCCATGGAGTTCCGAAGCCTACAGCCTCTGGCGAGATTTGGGTCTTCAACAAGAACTACACGCAATACATCCCAGTTTCACTATACGACCTGCAGTCCTGGCTTGGAGCGCCAACGTTCTACGTTTGGGATTGTTCTGATGCTGGCAACATTCTGAATAACTTCCACCGATTTGTCGAAAAACATGAGCAGGAGGAACTCGAAAACTCCGCCAAAGATCCGAACTATAGCATACTCCCATATAAACCCTACATTCACTTGGCCGCTTGCGGAGTGAAGGAGAATCTCCCTACAAATCCCCTACTTCCAGCAGATGTATTTACGTCATGCTTGACAACACCTATTGAGATGGCTTTGTGGTTTTTCGTGCTGCAAAATCCTTTGCCATCCCAAATCACACCAGAGAGGGCGAAGAAGCTTCCAGGCAGGTTGCAAGAGAGGAGAACGCCACTTGGAGAGTTGAATTGGATATTCACTGCTATCACCGACACCATCGCCTGGACTACCTTACCCCGACCACTATTCCGAAAGTTCTTTCGACAAGATCTCATGGTTGCAGCACTCTTCCGAAATTTTCTCCTTTCACAACGAATCATGTCTGCGTACAATTGTCACCCTCAATCATATCCTGCGCTACCTGATACTCACCAGCATCCTCTTTGGGAAAGTTGGGATCTGGCCGTGGAGATGGCTCTTGCACAACTACCTCAACTGGAAGATAAAGAATCTGGACTCCGCCCTGACTATGAGTTCCAAAACTCCAGTTTCTTCACAGAGCAGCTCACGGCCTTTGAAGTGTATCTCACACAAGGCGCTGTTACGCACAAGGCTCCTGACCAGCTACCGGTTGTTCTTCAAGTCCTTCTAAGTCAGCAGCACAGAGTCAGAGCTTTGATCCTGTTGGGCAAGTTCTTGGATATGGGCCCTTGGGCCGTCAATCTTGCCCTGAGTATTGGCATCTTCCCCTATGTCCTGAAGTTGCTCCAATCGGCTGCGAATGAATTGAAGCCAGTGATGGTTTTCATCTGGACTCGCGTATTGGCGGTTGACATTACCTGCCAAACTGACCTGTTAAAGTAAGTCATTCGAGCTTGGTTCTTTCCTTCTTTATCTCCTGCTGTTCAATATGTATATAAACCCTGCCTGAGCATTGTTTTTTCTGTTTATACCTACTAACTTCCTGAACTACAGGGACAGTGGCTATATGTACTTTGCCGTCATCTTGAAGCCCACCGAGGGCTTGCCGGTCGTCGACAGTCTCGAGCACAAGGCTATGTGCGCCTTCATCCTAGCCAGACTTTGCGATGGTTACAAGCAAGGCCAGACCGTGTGCAATCAGTCTGAAATCATGACTTACTGCTTGGTTCATCTTCAGAATGCCGAAAATCCCCTCTTACGACAATGGGCTTGTCTCTGCATCAGTCAATTGTGGAAAGATCTCCCGGACGCGAAATGGCGTGGCATCAGAGAAAATGCACCTTCCAAGCTCGCATATCTAGTTCGTGATGTTTGCTGTGAAGTCCGGGCTGCCATGCTCTATGCGATGACTACGTTCTTGGGAATCCAAGACCTGACGGATGAGGTCGCAAGGATTGAAGAAAACATTTCGTGGACCGTCATGGAGATGGCAAATGACGGAAATGCCATGGTACGGAAAGAGCTTCTGGTCTACTTCTCCAAGTTCATCCAGCGATATGAGAACAAGTTCTTAGTCGTCGCTTATGAACAACTACAAGAGGAGCGCGAGTATCGACAATTCCCACCAACTGATGATGGCAACGATCACAAGATGGGTCTGCATTATGCCCGCCTGGATAATCGCAACCCCGACGGCACAATCAAAGCTACGGCACAGGGCGTAGCTCATAATTCGATATTCGCAGCTGTTTGGAAGCACGTTCTTATCATGGCGGTCGACCCACATCCAGAAGTCCAACGAAATGCTACCATAATCATTGATTGTATCCACATATCTCTGTTGCAGTCACCACTTGGTGCTCATGCTCAGAACATCATTGATGATATAAAACGTCGCCTTGCAAGATCAGCCGCTTCTAATCCGACCACTGCGGACCCGCGACCCAGCACTCCTGTCAGGCAAGACTCGATGGCATCGGCACCTACAACTCAACAAGGCCTTCTCAAGCGAACCGCCAGCTATCTTTTTACTCTACCATTCGGCAGTAGCTCGAGTGCAGACACTTCACCAGATCACTCACTGGGCAGAAACACCCCAAAGTCACCTGGGGCTCAGCGCAGTCCACTTCCGCTACGATCCAGGCTGCCCGACTTCAACGCCCCGCCAGAGCAAAATGATACTGCAGCCACTCCTGGAACGTATCATGCTGCGAAGGAGCCAATGTCTGGTGTCTTCGAACCTCGAAAGCTGTCAGTTGCTCCAACTCTTCCTCTGGAGAGCACTTTCTTTGAATGGTCAATTGAGTATTTCCGAGAACCTCAAATGAAGCCGAACGAGGCCGAAGAGCCAGGAAGCACCGACTACAATGAGCGATTGTGGCGCCGATCTCGAAACGAAGCAATCTTGAGGGAGACGCAACCGCAGAAGGAAATTGCAGGCAGCGGTAAATGGACGACAGCAGCTGGTTTCTTCAACAATCAGAGCCAGCCTTCGAAGATGACATTCCATCAATTCGAAGATCATCTGGCTGTTTCAGACGATCGGGACACGATCTGTATCTGGGATTGGAAGAAACAAGATCGGTTGAGCAGATTCTCAAATGGCAACCCTGAAGGGTCGAAGATCAGTGACCTTCAGTTCATCAACGAAGATGATCAGGCTTTCCTACTTACTGGTTCTTCAGATGGTGTCATTCGCATATACAGGAATTATGACTCTGACAAGAAGATCGAAGTCGCATCTGCATGGCGAGCCTTGACACACCTCGTGCCAAGCAATGTCAATTCGGGCATGGTGTTTGACTGGCAACAGGTATCTGGCAAGCTTCTTGTGGCTGGCGATGTCAAGGTCATCCGAGTATGGGCTGCAGCTCCTGAACTTTGTGTTGTCGACATCAACGCCCGTTCAGGCTCATGCGTCACTTCTCTCACTTCTGACCAAATGACTGGTAACGTCTTCGTTGCTGGTTTCGGAGACGGCGCCATTCGGGTCTTTGATGCTCGCAACAGACCTCAAGAAGCAATGGTCAAGAAGTGGAAGGACGAAACCGACAGAGTCTGGATCAAGAGCGTACATATGCAACGCGGTGGTCAACGAGAGCTTCTCTCCGCAAGCCGTAATGGCAAAGTCAAGCTCTGGGATATCCGGATGGACAAGCCGTTGCGTACCATCAATACCACCAGCCAAACATTGCGAACAGCAAGTACGCATGAACATCTTCCAGTATTTGCTGTGTAAGTCTCCCTCCCCTCCCCCAAGACTCTTGCTAACGAAATCGATCAGCGGCACCGGCAACCACTCTGTCAAAGTCTTCAACTTCGAAGGCAGAGAGCTCTCGCGCATCGAGCCGTACAGCAGCTTCTTGCACCAAGCTCGTCAAGCCCCGATATCAGCAACAGCTTTCCATCCTCATCGTATGATGCTAGCATGCGCGGCGAGGGGCGACAACCACGTTAACATGTTCACGTGTTCGGAGAAAAAGATCCCTAGTAGTGGGCTGGAGCTCTGATTTCTTTACAATGGCTCCTTTAGAGCTGGGCTATGGCGTACAGAATCTGCACTGGAAGATGGGGGAGTTTTAGATTCTTCGGGGGCGCTGGGGAGATGAGAGTGACTTACATCTGATAGAGGTGGAAGTCTGACAGTTTTGCGTTGCGTTTTAACTGATTTCTGCATTGCGTTGCGTGGCTGGATGGTTTGGCGTTGGCAGGTTGTTTTTTTTTTCTTTCCCGGAATCGAGAGGAGATTCTGGTATTGTGGCGAAGGGATGGGGTGAATGGAGATGAATGGTCTGGCGTCGTGAGGGAACGGCTGGAGATTTGTGTGGGGTAGGAAGGAGTTAGTAATTCGTAATGAGATGTATGATATGCAATCTTTGCTTCTACTTAATCTTACTGTGAGAGTGAAAAAAATGTGTAGATAAGGTGTATTGGATGTCGTTTGCTTTGAGGTGGCGATGGCTTAGGCTAGGCCCTATGCCGTGACTAGTATGGATTTTGAGTGTTGAAGTTCATAAGTCGTGGATATGTAAGGATGAGGGTGGTAACTGGTGATTTCAGATGAATACTGATGTGGTATCATCCGGTCTACTTCATTGAAACATTGCGTTGGCCTGGGTCCGTGGCTAGGGTTTCGAAAAGTTGACCAACAGATGGTGATTTCATCTGATCTTAAATGAGATTTTGAGGTTCGGTTCAACTGGACTTTTGGTAGGTCAATCATTTATGTTCAGAGCTTCTTGCTAAGCTGTTGGGAAAGAGTTGTTTTGGCGGATGGATAAATCGGATCTTACTTGAAACAATAGAGTGCGTGAAGGTTGTTAGAATTTTAGTATATAGTCACGAGATGGTGGGGTTGGGTGAATTTCTGTTCTCGTTCCGAGTTTCCTCCGCAACAACAAAATCCAGAAATTATTCTTTCTGGGTAAGGGCATTTTGACATTATTGGAGTGTATAGTTTAATTCATGGATATTCAAGCAGTAAAATATTTCATTCTCCTTGTACACATGGCACAAGTAAGGCTCCCAAGTTCTCCAAAGTCTTCAGCCTCGCGGGGTAAACGAGGCTGAGGCCTCGCTTAAAAAATCCGAAGTTAGCGCACTTTCGCCGGTGACTCTCACCCCACCTCATCTACTCAGAAATCGACGAAGCTACCCTAGAGTATTTACCTTTCATTGTACCACACATATACCATACAATGGAAGAGCCCACGTCGAAGAAAGGCGCGAAAAAAGCCGAAGCCAAGGCCAAGAAGGAGGCTGAGAAGGCACGAAAGGCGGCTGAACGCGAAGCTGCTGCTGCTTCCTCCTCGGCTGCTGCATCCGCCGAAGACCTTGCCAAAGAGAACTATGGCGATATCAAGACTGCGCCCAAATCCTCGTCTGTCGAATACGTACCCCTTCGAGAGCTGGGCGAGAAACATATTGGACAAGTGATCGAGCTTCAAGCATGGATTCAGAACTCGAGAATGCAGGGAGCGAAGATGGCTTTTGTCGAATTGAGAGAGGAGGGAAATTGGGCGATACAGGGAGTTGTTGCTGCAAACGCTGAGGGGACACCGGTTAGCAAGCAGATGGTGAAATGGATTGGAGGACTGAAACTGGAGAGTTTCGTGCAAGTAGAGGCTACCGTGCAGAAGCCTTTGGATCCGGTGAAGAGTTGCAAGGTCAGCGAATATGAATTGCATCTCAAGAAGGTGTATCTTATCGCTGCGGCGCCGGAGACTTTGGGACTCGGACTTGCAACTGCCAATAGAGTTGTGGGAAGTTTGGCTGAGCAGGAAGAAATGGCTGATCCTAATGTTGAAGGTGCGAGAGGTATTCGAAACATTGAAAGTGTCGCTAACTGGTCTTGCAGGCCTGACCATTACAGAGGGTGCACCAGTCGCCAGTCTGGCAACCCATCTTAACAATCCAGCTATGCATAAGCGTGCAGCCGTCAGTCAGGCTATTGCTGATATCCGCATCGAAGTCGAAGATCTGTTCTGCGAATACCTCAAACAACGCCGATTCAAGAAGTTCCACCCTCCAGCCTTGATTGGCGCTGCATCTGAAGGAGGAGCAAATGTTTTCAAGCTACCATACTTCGATACAGAGGCGTACTTGGCTCAGTCGCCTCAGTTCTACAAGCAGTTCGAGATTGCTGGTGGACGTAAGAGAGTATATTGCGTATCCCCTGTTTTCCGTGCCGAGAATTCAAATACCCCGAGACACATGACTGAGGTATGTTTTCTTTCAACAGCAAGACTAAATCATAGCTGACAAGAAAATAGTTCATTGGTCTCGATCTGGAAATGGAAATCCAAAAGCACTACAATGAAGTGTTGTACATGCTCGAAGGTGTTCTTCTGTATATCTTCAGGGGTCTCGCCGAAAGATGTCGTGAGGAAATCGATCTCATTCGCTCCGTCTATCCATCCGAAGAATTCCAGCTTCCAGAACCTGGGAAAGAAGTTCGCCTCACGTTCGCCGAAGGTCAATCCTTGCTCCGCGCCGAAGGGCCACCTGAATTCGCTGAGGTCAAGGATGAAGAAGATATGTCAACGCCGCAGGAGAAGGCGCTCGGTGCTTTGATCAAGAAGAAGTAAGCACAAAATTCTCCTTGTATTTTTGTTCCCAAATTCCGAGGCGTCCTATTTTCATCTCAAGTACTTTCAAAATATCTTGAAAGGGCCTTGTATATCCGGTCTGCTCCAAAATTGAAAATTGAAAAATAATGCTGATTCTCCCATTTTCTAGGTTCAACACTGACTTCTACGTCCTCGATAAATTCCCTGTCGACGCTAGACCATTCTATGCCATGCCAGATCCCGAGAACCCCAAGGTCACCAATGCTTACGATTTCTTCATGCGGGGACAAGAAATTCTCTCAGGAGGCCAGCGTCTGCATCTCCCAGCTGAACTTGAAGCCCACATTAGATTCAAGGGCCTTGACCCCAACCAGAAGGGTATCAAGGAGTACGTCGATGCATTCAGGAGCGTAGGTGTTCCACCTCACGGAGGTGGTGGTATCGGCTTGGACCGAGTGGTGGCATTTTACCTGAACTTGCCTACAGTTCATCTCGTTTCTGACTATGTTCGGACGCCAAAGAGGTTGTCTCCTTAGGCTTCACTGTTCCGAGGTGTCATTTAAGAATCAAAAGTCAATAGATAGATAATTGTCTTGCCTGACCAATGAGAGACGAAGTCCAAGTAATTGAGTCTTATTCGCGTTATACTACTTCCTTCCGGATAATGCATTGTGCAAAGTCTAAACCATTGCTCCTGTAGTTCGGGTATCATCCAGAAGATCGCAAGGAAGTGCATTGGTCAAATTCATAAAGTTCTTACTTTTGCTGTATATTCTGTTTTATTCTTCTGATGTATTTGCATGATAAAATATTGCAAGGCAGTAGCAATGCAGACCTTCCTTCATCGGCGGAAGTAACATCAGGCAGTGATCAAATCTAATTGGTCAATAACGCTAAGCGCCAGTGCCACGTCGATGTTCTGATCACAAACCTCGCACTCTGTGCATTACTTTGTCGACTTGTCCATCTATTCTAGGCTTCTCAGATCAAACCGGCTCAAGATGTTTTGTGATCGATGCCAGGACATTCTGAATCTTGATATTCTCCTCAGCACATTGCCAAAAGACCGGCGTCGTCCGCAACATAAGAACCTCGCAAACCTTGAAGCATCGGCTGAAGCAGGTTGTACCATTTGTAGCCTTGTTTGTGCGGATCCAGTCTCCAGGTATATACCTACAGGGTTACAGAGTGGGCAAATTTACTTCCGTTTACATCCCAACGGTCTTCTGGTCTTCCAGTTCGATTCCTTACATGAGACTGGGCACTCCTTGAGTCGAAATTCTAAAATTCTTGCTATAATCAGACTAAGTACAAACGAAGGTATGTGCATTCGCTACAAAGCTTGACAAGCAATCACTAAAGCGGTCAGGTGACCCCATTACGAATTTACAACCTGGTATCTTTACCAGTCGCCCAGTCGCAGACGATAGCAGCTCGGAAGCATGCTTTAAGGTGACTCAATACTGGCTCAAGACATGCTTAGAAACGCATGGCTCTCTGTGCCAAGTCGTAGACAAATTACCGTTGCCAACTCGGGTACTTGATGTTGGACTTCAGGAAAGCACTCATGTCACACTGTACATCCCCAACGGCCAGCATGGGCAGTGGTTCACACTAAGCCATTGTTGGGGGAGGTCTCATCCTGTAACCACTACAATAAGTAACCTCGAAAGTCAATGTACCGGAATCATGATATCCACACTCCCAAAAACTTTCCGAGATGCTATTTATATTACACGAAGACTTGGCTATCGATTTCTGTGGATCGACTCCCTTTGCATTGTACAAAATTCTGTCATTGACTGGCAAGAAGAATCGGTCAAGATGAATACCATTTATTCGAATGCGGTATTGAATATCTCAGCCGATGCAGCTGCAAACTCTTCTGAGGGTATATTCGACAGTTCCACGAACACGACGGCCCAAAGAGGCCCTGGATATATGTTGCCGACTTCGAAACCAAGCCTCGTTCAAATTCCAGTACATAGCCCTAAGACTGGCCTCAAATATACACTGTATATATGGTACAACAAAGAATTCGCTTACAATCAACCACTTCAAGAAAGGGGGTGGGTCTTAGCCGAAGCTGTCCTGTCTCATCGTAGACTACGATACACATCCAGTGGGCTTTCCTGGAGTTGTACCAGAGTTCCTACCAGGTGTAACGAAACACGGCCCCATGAGATCCATAATCTAGACGAGCGAACTTTTTCCATTGATTCTGTATATCAAATTCTCTACAAAGCAGATGTTTGTGAAATGGATAACGATGAAAAACACTTCGAAATCATCCGATTCTGGTATCTTCAAGTTGTTGACTATACTAATCGCCAATTGACTTTTGCTCACGATCAGTTCCCAGCGTTTTCTGGAATTGCCAAGATGTTTTGCGACCTGACACAATGGCAATACAAGGCTGGAATTCTGGTCGAGGATTTCCGGCGTGGGCTTTTATGGCAATCTTGTGGTCGAGATATGCATCTCGAAGTCGCGCCATCCTGGAGCTGGGCAGCTCTGCGGCATGGAGAGAAGAACGCCGATATTTACGACTGCGTTTATGATAACATGGAATCCATCGATGACCCCCAAGAGGTCCAGCTCATTGATATTTCCGTCACCAACGTGGGCGACAATCCTTTTGGTCAGGTCATGTCAGGCAGTCTCACTCTTCAAGGCTTTTGTCACCCATTATATGACTTGTTGAAGATGAACGATTTCTACTTCCACTGGGGGTGGTATGAGGCTTTTGCATCTACAAGAGACCAAAATTACCAAACTTTCAGTGAACACCGCCCTCCTCCTCTGAAAGCACTGCGACTTCACATGGACATTATGGATGAAGCAAAGATACTGTTTTGGCACAGCGAAGATATTCTTATACTGAGGATTGGGATGTTTCCGCCCGATACAGAATCCTTCGCTAGGCCAATAGTGGAAGCTGCCTGGTTTTTGATCGTTCAGGAGATACCAACGCTCAAGGGTTCATATCGGCGTATTGGCACGGCTAGCATTCGGGGCAAGGGCATCGAGAGTCCAGATTGGAAGATGAAGACTGTTACTATTCTCTAAGTGAGGATGTATACTTCAAGGTGATGTGCCAGAAAAAAAAAACGATGACATATTCACTGACTTTTATAGGCGGCGATTTCTTAAGATACAGTCTCTAAAGTATTGACGACGATTAAATTTGTGTGTATCAAGCCGTGATTGAGTTTGGAACACAAGGCATACCATGATTCTCCCAGTGGGATGAGAACAAGTTGCAACCTGATCCCCGGCGGCAACAGGAGATTTCAGGACTTCATTCGGTTTTCCTTATATGATTTATATAAGCCAGCGAATGCTGCAACTGTTTTAGTCATTTAACTTTATTAGAAATCGCCTGTTTTGGATAGCAGAAGGTCTCGGGTCTACCGGATCCCCAAATCAGGTTATTAGGATGGATAGCCAGATGATTACTACCATTTCTCACAGTTAAGGCGTTATGGTGTCGTTAATGAAGGTTGATTCTCGACTACCTTGAAGTAGTGAGAGAGGACTATCTACGTCTATGGACGTCGAGTGAGAGTGACGTCAAGAATTGATGCGACACCATAACAATCGCTGGTTTTTACAATCATCTGTAAGTTTAATACAAAACCATTTGTTTCCTTCCAGAACTACGCTATCCACTGCGGGCTCCCACTACCCTCAAGTGATTGCAGCAGAAGCGTTTGCATAACAGCTACTTTGCAGCAGATCTATCCGAGGCCGAAATCGAGCCCGCACACTGAGCACAGAGCAGAACACCCCGGCAGCCCGGAGGTGAATAAGTGGCGAATCTGTTGGTAACCTCAACCGCCATAGCAACCCCTCCCTGAACGGGAACATTCGGACATGCCCAAAGGAAATCGGACTGAAAGTTACTAGCGAGGAGTTGACCAGAAGTCACCATAAGAACTTCTATTCCGAAACCGGTATTGAATTGCAGAGTGCCGCTTTCTGCCATAGGGTTTCGGGAACCAGACTAGTGTGCCTGATCAATAACGAGAGACCACGGTGCAGTGCCGTTGAGGAAACCAGCCGTCACGTACCCGCCGTACGCAGAATGAACACCGTCTGTTCCATTCTGGAAAAAACCTGGTTGAGAGAGGTTGAAGGAGTATTTGGAGGGGTTCACTAGAGTCGCGAGGTTCGTGCCATTGCCGTTGGGTGCAGTCTCGAAAAGCCAATTTTTGACGTCTGGGTTGGGGTTTCTGAGTATTGTCTTTGCAACGAACTGGACGGTAGTGAGACCATCTTGTCAGACTTGGTGGAGGGGTGTGGAAAAGCCCTTGCTTGAGAGTGCGAGAACCAGGCCCCAGAAGGCGTTTGCGGAATGCATGTTGTAACAGAAACGTAACTCAGAAAATCTTTGCGATAAAGTTTTGGCTTGATCCACTGTGTGAGATGTGAATGCGTTGATTTCAGTATTCGTTGTTCGTCCATGTAGTTATATACCTGTACGAATCTCGTAGAAATGTAACATCTGATAAATCATCGTTATCGTCACGATCACACAGGCTAAGTATAGCCTCCAAGTCGTATTGATACGGCGCATACCAGTTCCATTGGCCCGTCTCTAAAGAGTTCTAGGCGCAGCTGGTTCTCTTGTACTTAGAAAACGTAAAGTGCGTCGAATAACGAGTAAAAGCTAGTGGTTGGATATTAACTTCGGCTTCGCTAGTTCTCACTCGATTTTTCACCGTCTGCCGCGGGTGCCTGCGTGTCCATATTGCGGTAATCTAATTTTAAAGAGGTCGGTATCAGCTAGTCGGCTGAAGATAAAAATTTAATTAATCTAATAACGTCCTCCGCTCGCTTCGCTCTTAGTGACTGTATAGTGATACGCAGTACCACGAACAGTCCTAGTTGGGTAGTTGATATATCGTCCAATCGCTTAGTATATGGCTGAGTGTTCGGTGTATGGATTTGGAGATGGGACGGAGGAGACTTGTGTGACTTAGCATAAATGGCTTGGTCGGGGGTGGATTGGAAGATTGACTCGTCCTGGCCCCTCCTTTCTTCACCATCGTTACTTAACGCATCTACCTTAATCAAACATATCCCAAGAAGAACTTTTGTCACGGAAATGCAAATCGAGTCGCTTGCACTCAAATCTCGATAGTCAAAAACTGAATGGACGACACTAGATAAGTGGCACTTGGGAAGGTGCCGAACTTGCTGATTTGGCAGTTGAATGCTGTCCTTTTGAGCTGCCTCCAATTAATAATTGGTTCTCATTGAAGGCTCGGCCACAGTGAAGTCTCTTGATTTTGACCTAGGTCGTTTCCTGATAGTCCAAAATGGAACCTGAACCGGGAGTTCTATGGGGAGGGGAACCTTCGAGCGGGACTCGGTGTCCTTCTGCGTGGGAGGCCTATTACTTGTACTGCGTGTGAAAGATGGCCATCGTTTGGCATGAGCCTAGGATTACAAGTACATCCCGCGAGCCGAACCAGCATTTCACCTTGCAAGACATGATTGCAGAAGGTCAAGACAAAGATGCTGAGCCTGGTTTTCAGGTGCGTGGCAAATCCCTCTGTTTTTAAGAAGCGTACCTTATCACATGCTTGCATTGATACACCGAGTAGACTGGGGGATATTACCGTTTTCTCGAGATAGGTAAGAGATGCCTTTGTCGTTGATTTGGATGATGTTCCTTGGTGGGAGAAGAGAGACAAGCTTAGAACGCGCTAGAGAAAAGTGGGGCGGGAACTACACATCTCACGTCTCCCAGAACATCAATTTCCTTAACTCCTATTCCTCTCCGCCTTTAGCAATCTAGGTCACGGTCTCATTCGCGCTTCAATCCGCACGACAACCACCAATGTCTCCCCATCTACCACGCGAGGTAATAGCGGCAATAGAAACAGCCGTCGAAGTCAACAATGGCGTTCTCGAATCCGCATACATCCACTCCCTCGCCAAGATCTACAAAACGAGTCCGCAAGCAGTAGTATGGAATATGAAGCGATACAACAAAGTAAAGGCCGGCTGCGACGACCGAAAGAAAACCGGTCGACACGCCGTTATGGATAAAGATAAAGCCAGCGAATTCGTCCGGGAGCTGTTGGCAGAGAAAAGGGATACGAGGCAGGCAGTAATTGCGGAGAAGTTGTCAGAAAAATTTGGAGTTACTGTTAGTGCGACGTGGGCGAGTAGATTGATGAAGAACTACGGAATACCACAGAAGACTCGGAGGCCTCCGAGGATAAAGAAAGTGATGGTTCCAATGGCCCCAGGAGAGCAATCAGACGGGAGTTTGGTGCAGCAGTCCCCGCTTCCATCACCGGGTCAATATCCTTCGTTTCGCGAACATTTACATCAGGCTTTAACGGCTGGCAAGCCTCATCCCCACCCTCCTGTACTCGATAGCGGGTATCAAGCTGCGATCGCTCCTCCTACTCCTCCTGTACTCGACAGCTGGCATCAAGTTGTGATCGGTCCACCTCCACCACCACCTCCTGCCAAATCAGACAACGCAGCCAAAACGGGCAGACCTCCGCATCTTAAAACGTCTTATCCCGCCGGGCATACCCCAGAATTCGAAGGATTCAGTATACTTAAGCTTCCAGGGGTGCATCGACACACTTTTGTACATGAATTCGAGATCCAAAATCCCTCCAACCCCACAACTCCAAAAAGTCCTTCGCCGAGAGAAGTCGAAGTCTCGAACCAAAATTCAGTTTCGCGCACGACGCCTGATATCAGTACTAATTGGCAGGTGTTGAAGGTCGTGGAATTGCCCTGAACCAGTCGGCACAGATATTATAATATTCGATATCTCTACATGTCATTTAAGCTACGAGGGGATGCTCGGTAGACAGATTCTGCTAGCCGGGATGAGGCGACATTGTAGAGTCAAGATTGAACCTGTGGATTGTGGTGTCAGTCATTCGCCCCGAATGGTCTTGGGCCACTCAGCGTGATGAATGGGTTCTATATGAACCGGTGCGTGTACGCTGGCTGGCTGGCTGGAATGATTGATCATAGGCCAGGTCGGTCCAAGGGAGGGAATCTTGAAGTTGAGTTTGATCTGTTTGCTGCTAAGGAGCCAACATCTTGGATCATCGAGGAAGTGAATCATTTTTTGATACCGAATCTATGTATAAATATATTGGGGGGCCGCAAGAGGCAGATAGAGAAATATAATTGAGCCAAAGAGGGTCTAATTATTCGCCTCGACTCCCTAACTACCACTCAGCGAATGAAAGCCGTACAACCTTGTCTGTACTGGCGCACATTATCTACGGAACCACGAGCTGATAGGGCGAGAGACTATTCTTTTACTCTCGCTTGTACGGCAGTTCAGCCGGAGAGTAGCCGGGAAGTCTTCATTCGAAAGGAACGAGGCGAAATGGTGGATCCTCCAGGGGCCTGCTCGCTAATTTTAAGGGGCGGCCTCACTAGATTTTAGCGTCATGCGCTGTAATTGCGGGCTTGCATCGCCTGGAGATCTTTCCTCACCTTTCATCATTGTGTCTTCTCGCGAGTAACCTCACAGCTGAGGCCACTTTTATCACTCGATGGATCCGCAGTTCAGACAACATCTTACCAGGTAGTGAGTCTAATCCTCATGTCTTTTGTGAGACGCCTTGTAGGAAACTTTCCACAAGTTCCCCGCAATGTTCGAAGTCCTTTTTCCATCAAGTCTCACCTTCCAACACCTCATCACCGTTCTAGCATGTCTTCTCTAGTTGCTGCTCTGCAGTCAAAACCGTTACACTCGCACCTCATTTCTTTCCCACAAACTGACATAGTCATGATTGTGAGGGCTTTGTTGCAGCGTGCGAATTTTGTAACTCCGGCAAGTATGTAAGTATACGAGTGCTGCAAGAGCTTTGTAGTTGATAATGCTCTGCATTTTTGTTTTTTGCAGTTTAAATTTGCAAAGCTTCATCAAGCAAAGATTTTTACTTCTCCAGGCTAGCTGTGATGTTCTCAACTATTCCTGAGGTCTCCTCGCAGGGTGTAGAAGACTCTCAAGTATCTTTGCTAAAAAGTGGGAAATATGAGAAGCTGGCTAGCCTCTGTGAGTGTGGTAACAGTTTCGTTGACAAGTGTTGGCAGGACGTTCAAGTCAGGAGAGCATTAGATCTGGAACGCATTTAGAGGCCAGGAAACTGTTGTGTTAGAGAAGTCCAGTCTATCAAGCTAATCCGTGTTCGGAGAGTGCAGCGATTATAATTCATCAATTCGAAAGCTACCTCAAAAGTACCTTCAACTCCCGAAATTTGCCCGGCACTAGCTGTTCACCGTTTGGGAATCGATCTTTGTGGACAGGAGTGTCCCAATTCCGGAACCAACCCACATGCAACACCGTTTGGAACATTCCTACAAAGTCAATTTGGATTGACAAATCCTGAGTGCGTGGGTACTCCGTGTCCTCCTTTACAGCAGCCGCAATCACCATAGTGCCTGCGACGGATTCTGGTACCACAGTAGGGTAGATGATGATATGTGTAAACCAGAAGAGCTTCTTAGAAGGCACGAGAATATCAAACGACCTTTCGTCATCAACCAGTGTCAGTCTTTTAGCATCATCATACAAGACCTCCTCACCACCCGCCACAGCAAAGGTGATATAGGTTCCTATCAATCCGTTCTCAGTGCAATCCACTCCGTGCTTCCCCAAATTGGTAAGAGGCCGCCTATGATCATTGACAAGAAAAGAACTCGGTGCCCAGTTGAATCCATCGACCTGAAGGCGAGGTATTTCGGCAAAGACAATGTTGCGGTAGAGTCTACCCACCAATTTGTAAAACATCACCATCCGAGCAATTCCCTCGGGTTCATCCAGTAGTTTCACCATATCCAATCCCAGAAGCGCACCCACGGCTAGAATTTCATCATTCCGTCCATTGGGGTTGCGGTGCTTTGTATTCCGCCAGCGGAGCTCGCCAGCCACAATCCCAATATTGATTGCTTGCACTTGCCCGTTAAGAGCTTGTACCACTCCGCGTAGATACTTGTACACTTGGTGCAACATATCTTTGCCCAGAGCAATGGATAGTGGGCCACGAGCGGGGCCACCATCGATATCCACTGGAAAATCAAGAGGAATGCAATCCCCTCTGGCGAGAAGAAAAACCAGTCTTCGTGCAAGAGCGCCTTCTTGGTATGTCTACACTCGCTGATTCCAGGGGCATGTGTAAATCCGTAGAAGAAGATATTCGGGGCTACTTTGCCTTCCAGCATCATCATGAAGGCTGACTTTCCTTAGAGTATTGTCCAGCACGAGGACCGTGAGTGCTTCCTTATATGTCGAGGACATGAACTGAATTGCCTTCTTACTTGCCGCTGAGTTACCAGGTATGCATAATGAATCTATCCAGAAAGCTGTAGACCCGTCGGGAAGAGAATTCTGTGAGGAAGCAACGCGGGCGAGAAAGTTGACTTGACAAGATGGAATGCCTTGCTCCGTGGTGCTTCCAAGACCATCAGACCAGACGTGGGAGAAGGCCACATACGGTATATCAGTATCGGTATGATTCGGTCTGGTGGAAGCAACACGGAACGAGTAATTGCGGTGACCAGAAGTCGACGGCGTGGCAATAATCACAGGGATGCTACCGGACAATAGAATCTCTATGACTTGCCCTGTTTCTGGATAGTATCGAGCACAGTTGCGATCGCACCCATCTGCATGTGCTTCAACATATTCTGCCCCTGATGAGATGTGCACAGCATGGCATTTCGAAGTCGTACAAGAGAATGATCGCGTCCATCTAAGGCATTGATCTCAGAGGCCCAAAGCCAGTGAATGACGGAGTAGTTCATGTTATTGTATAACTTCTCAATGACGTAGGGGCACCATCTGTTCTGCTGTTGTAAAGCTTGGACCAATAACTTTTCCATATGTGTACCATCCAGGTCAACATCTGGCGTGAATAGCTGTAAAGGAAGGCGAACAGCCTCGAAGATGAGCTTCATGAGTGTCTGGGTGAAGTGAAGGCACGCGCCTGAGCCTATGTTTGGCTTGATCCCATTTCTCGTCTGATCATTCTTCTCGTCGTAATTGTTGATACCGGCCAAATGATTGAAAGCTTGAGAGTACTGCCCCAGCAAAGTTGGCAGTCTAACAAAGTGCTCCTGGGTGAGAGTGCTGGTACGTGTGAGAGCCATAGCACTCAGGTTGGACACGAGACTCTTCGTATTGAAGATGCGAATGCTACCGGATGTTTTTTGAAGAAATGTTCTCCAAATGCCTTGGTTTTCGAGTAACGCTGTCACGGTGGGCATTGTTTGTTCATCAAGTGGGCGAAGATAAGATCTAAGCCATTCTCTATTCTAGAACAAGTCCTCGAGGAATCCCAATGTCATCCATGATTGAATGACAGCGATGGCATCGTACACACAATCGTCGTCTGACTTAATCACGTTGTCTGGATGAGCGTCTCGCCATTGTCCGCGTAGCAGTAAATCTTGGTTCCATCCTCTAAGAGACAGGTACTCATCGAAATAGCACAGTGGAAACTGTTCGTGGTCGTAATTGTACCAAAGAGACAGGACGTAAGCTAGTGGACGGCGACTATTATTTGGGCCATCGTCAGGCAGCGTGCCTTCGGGGACAATGTCTGCAAAGAGGTGGGCATCCATGATGTGGTGGTAGATCTATGAATGAAGGGTGCAGACCAACGTCTAGGAGCAATTGATGAGCTTATGAGGAGACGGAGCTTTAAGAGAAACGAAACAAAGACAGATCTAGTGGTCCTGTGGAAGATGAATGTAGCGTAGGAATTGCCTGTTCTTGAGCTTGAATTAACTTCCCGAAGGTTGTCGCCTGTCTGTTGACGTGATGGTGTTTTGCCTGTTTGTGGATGCAGCTCTAGTTTGAGTTGAAGTTCTGAGGAAAAAGAAAACTTCGAGCTGAACGCCAACCATGCACGCTTAGTCAATGTACCTCTCACTCGTGCTAGCTAGCAACTGGCCTAGGAATCGTGCTGCAAGATGCATTAGATGAATTGTTTTGCTGAAAAGCAAATTTCGCTTTGCCACTATGTTCATCATTAAGAGCAGACATGACTTCCTAAACTCCCACTAACACCATGCTCCTGCCCTAGTCCAGATAACTCCAGGATAGATTGGGTTCTGAAGTGCCAATATGGAAACAATAGGAGAGATGATCTTTTGGTGAGGTTTCGGTTAGGCCGCCACGTATTCCTGCACCTCCTAGTGGGCTGTAAGTATGAGCAACCCAACCTCGAATCTGGGACACGACGATCCAAGCTCTTTCTTCCAACCAACGACCATAGAGCAATATTGACGAAGGGGAGAGTACTAGCTTTGCATGTGGGATCAAGCACCGCGCAACTCGATACTCTTCGCATCAGTTTTGAGACACTGATTTGGCAAGGCTCTTGAGGCGCAAGGCTGCAACTGGCGAACACAAATACGAATTATTTTGGCCGATCCAAAACTCATATCAAGTATGTGGCTCCTTCACACGGACACTGGTGATCTTGAAGAGTTTGTTGAGTCCAATACTCCTCCATACGCCATACTATCCCACACATGGATGAATGAAGAAATCACGTTCGTCGAGATGCAGAACGCCGATGAAAATATTCAAAATAAAGCTGGCTTCAAGAAGATAGTGAATTTTTGTACTCTGGCGAAGAGCCACGGCTACACCTATGGCTGGGCAGACACATGCTGCATCGACAAGCGCAGTAGTGCAGAGTTGTCAGAAGCGATAAACTCTATGTACCGATACTACTACAATGCAGCTGAATGTTTTGTATATCTCGAAGATGTCCCTACACGGTTTGGACAGAGCATGGAGGGGCATCTTAGTGCCATCACATCCAGTCGATGGTTTACGCGTTGCTGGACATTGCAAGAATTGCTTGCCTCGAATACACGACACTTCTTCGCGCGGGACTGGTCATTGATTGAGGTCCCCATCGATCCCAACGAGGTGGTGGCCAATGCGACAGGTATTGATCAGCAGGTCCTCGAAGACAGGAATATGCTCCCGACCTTTCCCATCGCTCAGCGTATGCGCTGGGCTTCCAAACGAAATGCAACCCGCAAGGAGGACATCGCCTATAGCCTGATGGGCTTGTTTGATGTTCAAATGCCTATCATCTACGGCGAAGGTGCCACAAAGGCTTTCAGGCGATTGCAGACTGAGATAATGCAAAATTCCTTCGACCAGACCATATTTGCATGGCGTTCCGAATCTGCAAGTAGCGGTCTTCTGGCAAAGTCTCCAGCCAACTTCCACGATGCGCCGCAGCTTGCACTATGGCACCCAAAAACCTTGTCGCCATTCCACATGACGAATGTTGGTCTTTCGATCAGACTCGTCATACTCGATGAGGGTGCAAAGAGCTCTCAATTGTTCTGGGGCTCAGATCCTAGAGGACCTGGAGCAGTTCCACACTCCGTGGCTGCGTTACAATGTGATTGTAAGCATGGAAATGCATGGACGGTCTTATTGCTACATCTCGAGCCTATTGAGGATACCACTATTTTTGTGAATGGCGAGCCATGTAAGGGGTATCGTCGGATCAAATGTAGCAGCCTTTTCTGGGCTAGCGGGAAGACTTTGGAAGGCTGGCCCACTGAGAATATAATTGTGTTGGAAGATGACCAATATCAGCTGCTCATGCGTTCGAGAGAGGAAAACCAGAAGAGATGGGCTTCTAAGGGAGTCTAGACCATGAGGGTCTTCAGTTTAGACGGCAACCTTTTTGTGAACAGATGTTCCATATACTCGAGAACACTCTGCCACTTCGTGAAGATAGTAACTGGGGCAATTTTGGGCAGGCAAGTACTTATATGTACTCCAGATCTTTGAACTCTCTATAACCGTACTTCATACTTATATATGAATAAGACTTAAGGCACTTCTCTCCTACGTCTAAACCCATTTCGTGTCTCGAAAAGGTGATTTGAAACAGCTGGTGAGCCTTGAAGCTTTGGTCTCACACCTTTCTAGATTTGCTACGGCACAAAACCATCGTGAAAGAATCTTTTCCATCCTCACATGTGTCAGAAATATGCTACCATTGCTATCCCGCGAATACCTCTAAAATAAAGAAGTAAACAAAGAAATACTCCCAGTCGATTATCCCTTCCAGGGCAAATATGCCATTTTTTAGTGTGCTTACTATAGCTCCACTAATAAGTGGGTTTAAGTGGGACTTCCCAACCTCCTTTCAATCACGAAAAAGCGCGTAGACACCCCGATGCTGCCGAAATGATCAAAACCCCATAGAAATCCCACTTCTTTTGCAGCCTACGCGTGTCTAGTCGTTCAACCACCATTCCCGGTGTTATGGCGTCCTCTCCCCTCTCAAGCCCTCCTGCTTTTGAGGTATCCAATCCCTTCAATGACGTCGACTTGCCGTCATTACCTTCTTCTCATGAACCAGTTATCACTCACCTGCGGCCCCGTCGTGTAAGGGTTCCTCGCCCTGATCCAGTAACTCCTCCTCCAAAAAGGGCTCGCCCTCGACGACAGGTTATTCGTAGGCGTAACTCGTCCTCTCCTCCACCACCATTCGCGTCTCCATATCGTCATGTGCCGGTCGAGTCCTCACCGTATTCGATGGATGATGATTTCTATAATAACGGTCAGATCTTAAACGGAGGTATCTCGCCGGAAACAGCAACTTACGGTGCAGCGAACAATGCCCATAAGAAGCACATGCAGATATCCCACAGGCAGATTATGGACTCTGCGAAGTTAGCTCCCTTTGAGCCTCTTGAGATGCCAGATCCGCCACGCCTTATGACGACGAACTTACCAGAAGACTGTGAAATCGATAACCCAATCAGTTTCTTTGAGATCTTCTTCAACGAAGGCATATACGAGCTCCTAGCGAAGAATACGAACAAGTATGCCCGAGCGTGGTCATCCATATATCCGGAGAAGAAACCCCCACCTTGGACTGATGTGACCGTCGAGGAGATCAAAGTATATATCGCTCTGCTTATCTGGTTCGGCATATATCGTCACAAAGACCCGTACTCGCACTGGAAGCAGTCAACTGAAGATTCCCCGATCCATCACATGAAGTGGGCGCGATATAGGGAGATCAAGAGGATGTTTAAGATCTCTGATATCGACACTGATCGAGAGCATGCTGATATCGCCGGTGACTGGCACTATAAGCTATCACCTCTAGATGAGCATCTGCAAACCTGCTTCCAAGAGGTAGTCGTTCCCGGCTCGCAAGTCTCATACGACGAGATCATGATTCCATTCCGAGGAAGGTCTGCGCATCGCACTAAAGTGCCAGGAAAGCCGGATCCTGACGGGTATAAAATATGGGCGTTGGCAGACAAGGGATATCTGTACGATTGGCTGTACTTTTCGGGGACTGCAGGTATGTCGATTATTCGTAATATGCGGTGATAATGGTTGAGCATATACAAGTGCGCATTTTGGTATTTTCTTAGAAGAGTTACGCTTAACCTTTCTAGGCTTAGCGCTTGCTCAGGAGGGCTTCCTATTGGCTCCAGGTCAGCTGACACAAAGCGCACTTAGGAACAGCCGGAATCGAGGAAGCAGAGGAAACCTTTACCAACTGCACTGCAACAAGCCATGGCGTCCTTACACTCGCTCTCAACCTTCCCTATAAGGAATACAAGTTCACCATATTCATGGACAATCTCTTCACAACCTATACCCTCTGTTCCGAACTGCGCAAGCTCGGCATTGGTGCTGTCGGCACTGTACGCAGCGGGCGACTTGGAGAACACTTCAAGGCTGAGACTGAGAAAGCGAATAATGGGAAGATCTTACAATGGGGAGAGTTGCGTACGGTGGTTGAACGACAAGAGGGAGGCCTAGACGTTCTCTTTGGGATATGGCAAGATGCGACAGTAGTCAAGCTGATAAGTACGGTCCATCCTGGGCCAGGGTACCAATTACGTCCACGAAAGCGTCCAAGAGATTCAAGCACAATGACGATAGCTACGAAGTCAATATTCGATATTCCGACATCTTCTAGCTTCCCCCAGCAACCTCTCAAAAAGTACTTCTCAAGCAAGCTAGCTCTCCCAGTTACCCGCCTCATCGACGACTACAACTATAATATGAATGGTGTTGATCGCTTTGATCGCCTGCGTAAGGATGTGCGGATTAAGGAGGTTACTAGGCGAAGCTGGCTCCCTTATTGGTTTTGGCTACTTGATACTGCTCTGATAAATGCATATATCTTATGGAAAGGGGAGGTTGAGAAGAAGGTAATTGGCCGGGCTAATGAGCATCTAAGGAAACAGTCAGTCTTCCGCGAGTCGATAATTACCTCTCTACTCGAATCCTCACCTCGGCTAAAGGTACTCGATATCTGGGTTCCGAAAGACTATATCCTATGTCCTGCGCGAGAGAATATACTTCCAAAGTATCAACACCATCAATCGGTTGGGCTAAATCGTCGGCAGTGCTACTACTGTCGTGTAAAGGCTCATAAGGGAGAGATAGGAGAGGATCAAGTGAAGAGAGTTGGTCGTGGTTGCTTACTTTGCTCACTTCCATTTTGTGTGCCATGCTTTCAAGAGTACCATAAACACCACGATTAGGTTCGCGGCTGGCTTCATTTTTTCCTAATTTAGGGTAGAGTCGACGTTGTTAATAGTATATTCTCATTTTTATATTAGATTCCAGAAATGCAGCAAGTTTCAGCCGCATTGCCCTGTGCGTACGCGTAAAGTGCTTCTAGTTGCTGCGACGACGAAACCTTATTTTAGGACCCACTTCAAATGGCATATTTGCCCTGGAAGGGATACGAGAAGCATCCAAGAGTATATCAAGATTTCGCCATACACTCTCTATAATCGTCACAGTCACTAGATATCATATCCTCTATCGATCTTGGGTACGACTATATTTGCAGAAAATAGAGAGATTGTCCAACGTGTTTACGTCCGATTGAGTTCTGACCATCAATTCTCGATGAAGGCACTAAAACACAGAGTCTTTCTGGTCTTCCTAGTCATAGCTTTCATAACGCTTACAGCGCCAATTTCCATGAAACTATCATTATTGGAAAGTTTCGGGAGATAGTCTGGTCGGATGCTTTGAAAAGTTGGAAATACAAGCGAGCAAAACATCATCCAAACCCCTTCCATATCACGAAGCATATTTCTACGCCTTAGAAGCAGTGCCAATGTGTTCAATGTGATTAGATAATCAGATTGTTACATGATATTTGCTCTTTGAACCTATACTGAACCCAGGGTATCCTCAACATCGAGCTGATAGCTTGAACACTATCCATTGCACGGAAGGCGTGCTCCGGTCTGACTAACAGGTTCTCAACCATGAAGCGAGTCCGGTCTTGCCGGCCTTGTCCTACTACCGCTCCCCATTAGGGGCATTTGTGAGCCAGATACCTCGGCTCTGGCACGGGGCTGTCCCAAGCCGCCGGACATGCGAGGCAACTCCATACCTTCCTGTTCATCGCCAGAACGGATATGCTTCCGTTGTGCGAATGGACTCCTCATGTTCAAAGTCATTGCCCCAGTCACTGCCTTGCCTTTCTTTCTACCCTCTTCCATTATGCCGGTTACTGTGCGTTGGACTCTGGACGCGAAGCCCTCGGGTGGAATATGCTCAACTGAGTTTTCTACATTCTTCAACGGGCCAAAATCAGGCTCCCGTTCCTGAGCAACATCGAAGCCGATGTGACGGTGTCCATCGCGGCCATTATACACACCGAAGAGAAAGCGGTCATCTGTGAGTAGAAGTCGAGCTTCCATGTGCTCTTTCGAAGGGGTGCGGTCTCGATCCGTAATGTCCAAATGCGGACTCGCCATGAATTTGGACTCGTGGCACATAGCCATGAGGTCAGCTAGACTGTAGAGTTGACGGGGGAGGAGCCTGTACGCTCCTGGCATGGCCGTAGGCAACAGGATCGAGTAAAGCGCCAATGATACCATGATGCCGATATATGCAGATAGAGAGAATTGAAAGTTGACTCGGTCATACGTCTCGTCTGGAGTGACAATCAAAAGACCACCGACAAAGATAGGGAACAAAGGGGAGAGGGTGCTAAGTGTGGAGTAAATGCAAACTTTGTAATGGCCCTTGTCCCAAGCCGTCAATGGCACTTGGAGTGGTGATACGGTAATGTATGCGAGAAGAATTGATTCTGCTGCTGTTGCGGGCGTTCGCTCTTCCGGTTCAGTGTCAAGGTTTGAGGCCGTCTTGCGTCTCCACAAGGGCCAACCAAGAAAGTCTTTCACACGCCTTCCAAAAGATACTTCGGGTCCCTTCCCAAACATGTTTCGGAAGGGCTGCATGAAGCGCATATTCAAGTCTATCCATGTGATTATGGTAGATGTGAATATGCCAGCCACGTAGGTTGGAGCAGACCTGAAAATCAGCGCCCACAAGAGTACCGTCGACTTTGGATCGGCAGGATCAATAGGCGGCAAGGTGTGGTTGCTAGAGCCCCAGCCGTAGTAAATGGTCGAGGGGAATTTGAGATTGTTCGGAAGGGAAAACCCCTTCTCTGGCAGACGAATGATCAAAGCATAAATGCTTAATGCTAAGGAGGCGATGGGAAGCAAAGAGGCAAGTGCAATCGCCCACCGTGCACAACCTGGGTTGTAGTTGTATGGATAATGCTCACAGCCTGGCCAAGTCCCATGAGCGCATTTTCCATCTCTTTTACATCGATCCACAGGATATGGTGTCGGTTTATTCTTTCGAAATGTGACCACGTACGTCCAAGGACGACCTAAGTCTTCCCTCTCCTTTTGAGAGATGCCAGTGTCTAGAGATAAGTTAGGCCTGCCACTTTAACAGCAATGACGATCACGAATTACGTACCTGTATGCCCCTTAAATTCGACTCCGATACCGTAGACAGTATCAGTTTGCTCGGGGTTATTTCGAACCCTCTTCCAGTATCCAATCCGGAAGCATCGGTCAGGTACCATTACATGTTTTGGGCGAAGATCGTGTCGAAGCTCCAGGGGGGCAAAGTATTGCAATGCATTGCAGTGTGCAAAGAGGGATGCGTAGTCAGCGATCGACACTGGATCCCATTTGAGGCCGGTTGATTTCCCGCGGAAATGCCATGATATACAGAGAGTGTAAACAATCATCATGATATAGCCCAGAATGAGCAAACCTGCCGGATAGACTCGTACCGTCAAAGTCCAGTAAGGCTCATTCAAGTCGGCGTCAAACCCTGGACTGCTTGCAAAAAGCGCTACTTTGAGACTGACGATGTAAGAGGCCCCAAATTGACAAACCAAGGAGAAGAATGATATCCAGTTGCCCGGAGTTGTTGTAAAACTTTGCCAGGGAAACCATGCACCTCCCACGCCTTTCCAAGGTTCTGCCCCGCTGTTTACCTTGCCGTTCTGATCGGCCATGGCTACAAAAGGAACCATCCGCAACGCTTCGCGTACAGTTTGGCGGAAGAAGAGAACGGTGACTGTGCCAATGATCGAAGGAAAATACCTAGAGATCATGTGAACGTTCTCACTTGAGAGTCGGAAGTTGTGGCTCGAATCTTGGAAGGACTTCCACGTGAGTACACCGAGTGCAGTCGCTGTCGCTGTGTATAAAAGTACAAGGCAGGTAATGGCTCGCCATTGCAAGATTATCGGCCAATATTTGAGATCATCCAGGGTAGGATTATTGGGCAGGACGAGTTTGGGTGTAAGTGACACTGTGAATTGTATAAGCAGCAAGTTCCCTGCAATAGAACATAGCCATTGAGTCGGATAAGGGCCAGTTGTGTCGAAGAAGAATCTCTTAACGTACCTAATCGACGGTTGGTCGCATGTTCTGGGTTTTCAGCGACAATCTCTTCCACGCGCGGTGCAGCATCAGGAACGCTATCCCCAAGCTCTCGCCCCGAATTATTGTCGACTGCACTTCCAGATAAAAGGTTATCTTGTGAGTGTGTACCTTCAGCAGAAGTTCTGTTGGAAGGGCCAACGCTAGGAGTTCGTGCAGCAGAACCAGAACCGTAGCCTGGCCCTAAGTGAGAGTCCGAGTCGGCCATGACCCATGACAGAAAGATGATCTAGAGCTACACGTTGTTAACTGCATACAATGAATTGATTAAAAACTACATCTCAAGGAGATAGCGATAATCGTCAATGATCTGAAATTCTGAGCAAGAGGGGATGAGTTCGTTGACCGTAAGGCTGTGACACGAATATATGTCATATAGGCAACCACAAGGGAACCCCGGTTCAGCCTCACTTAGCGCAACCATGGTGTCCAAAAGAAGAGAACGGGACAAGGATGGTGTGTGTGGGGCACTGAGTCCAGACTGTCGAATTGAAGTCCAGTAGGACAGCAAGATGGCCGATCACCCTATTGTTATGCAAGCCACATCACGACGAGCTACAGAACCCCTCCCGGCTGAAACAGAACCTGTCCTGATTTCCCATATTTGCGTAGCTGGAGTAATGGGATCGGACCCCGCTCACCCCAGCCGTGTCTTTGATTCAATCCAAGCTGGCTGTGCCTGCTCTGGGGCGGCCCGAGAATTGGGATTGAAAAAGATTGAGGGGCTGAAAAATTCTCAGGAACAGAGAGGGCTATTTTGGGAAGGTGGGTTACACAAGAATCGGCAAGTAACTAAAATCTAATTGGAAAGCATCGAAGAGAAAATCCCGTACCTATGAAACAAGCCTAGCAACCAGCTTGGATCGGCTATTGGGAGTGGAATTAATGGAAATAATGAAAGCAAGAATTTGGTGCCTTGCGAGCCCAATTTAATCATGGCTGGGCAGTTGAGTTTCCTCTATTTGATTCAAGCTCGGTTGTTTCAGGCAAAGTTTGGGTCGAAAAAAACATAACCCGCAATTGTTAGAATGAAAAACAGACAAAGAAGAGAGTACGCTCCGTACAAATGCGGCGAAGCACTCGCTAAGCGAGGAAGGAAAGGGGTCATCCAGCCGGGTTTAATCGCTGCTGATTCGTGAACATAAAAGGGCATAGACCTTCTCAAAACCGGTATTCCTATCAACAGGACGTGTATTTGCTCACATTATTCGAAATTTATATATTATATTCATGAACTCTCCTCACCGCTTCGCAGCCGTCATACTTGTCGACAACGTCGTGGCAGTACTCACACCCAAACAACTACAAGCAGAACTTATCCTCCCCACATCACTCTGACAGTTTGCCACATCAGTCGGTAATCCCACCGTCGCGGTATGTACTGCGGCGGTGAAACTGGCGCAGAAAGTGGTTGCGAAAGCAGGGGTGCCGCGCAGTTGGCGGAGGCAGTTGTCTGAGTTGCAGACTAGCTTTGGTGTAGGTGTTGGGGTTGGGGAGCTTGAGGTTGAGGTTGAGGATTTGGTCGAGCTGGTGCTGCTTCGAGAAGAGCTTGAGGAGGTGCTCAAGTGTGTTGAGGAATGGGAGGAGGATGATGAAGATGAGGATTTCGTGCTGGAGGTTGAGGTGAGGGTTGATGAGGAGGATGAAACGGGCGATTCCGAGACACAGAGAATCTGGCCGATAGAGAGATCACAGTTCGCATCTAGGGTCGGATTCCAAGCATACAGCTGAGCGGATGTGATACCGAAATTGGTCTCGATTAAGTAGCAGTAGTCCCCGCTCACGACTTTGTAGGTTTTGGTACATGCCGCTGTTGGGCTTGAGGATGTTGAAGAAGTGCTGGTAGTGGAGACTTGGGTCGAGCTGCTGCTCGTGGAAGTGGGAGACTCGGACACGCAAAGCACCTGGCCAATGGAGAGATCGCAATTGGCATCCAGGGTAGGGTTCCAGGCGTAAAGTTGAGCAGACGTTATACCAAAATTAGTTTCGATTAGGTAGCAATAGTCACCACTAACAACCGTGTAGTGTTTCGTACATGCTGTCGGTGTTGCAGAAACTGAAGTTGATGTAGTGGTTGTGCTCACAGACGAGGTGGAGGTTGGAGACTCAGAAACGCAGAGAACCTGACCGACGGCGAGATCGCAATTCGCATCTAGGGTGGGATTCCAGGCGTAAAGTTGAGCAGACGTAATGCCAAAGTCGGTCTCAATCAGGTAGCAATAGTCACCACTGACAACCGTGTAGTATTTCGTACATGCTGTCGGTGTTGCAGAAACGGAAGTTGATGTGGTCGTTACACTCACGGATGACGAGATTGAAGTTGTAGACTCAGCAACGCAGAGCACCTCACCAGGTTGAAGATCACAAGCGGCATCTAAGAATGGATTCCAAGCATACAGCTGTGCTTCCGTGATGCCGAACTCGGTCCAGATCAGGTAACAATAATCGCCGCTCTGCACCTGGTAAACCTTCGTGCAGGGAGGTGTGGGGGTGATAGTCGGAGCGCTTGATGAAGTGGTAGTTGAGGTGACCGTGCAAGAAGCTTTTGAGCTCGTGGATATTGGGTATTTCGGGGCTTTGACGCAAGAAAGAGAACCGTCCTGAGAGTAGTCCACGAGAATTTCCTTCATTGCCTGGTAATATGTTTCCCCGCAGCCTACATCGTTGTTCTCGGCAGCTGTGGCCTCCCAAAGCATGATACCACCGAAGTTTGGCTTGCAGTAATATGCTTTGATGAGACTCGAAGCTTCGGACGGGCTCAAGTAGTAATCAGTATTGGTAGCTGCAGGGAGGCCGATGTAGAGTTTCGCATCCTGGCTCGCAGTACCCTCGAGGAAACCTTCCCATGCGTCGAAACTGAATCCACTTGGCTCTTCAATACCGGTACTTAGGTAATTGGGATTGGCAGTAACCCAATTCCGTGCAGAACATTGAGCCGTGTTGTAGTACTGGATCCAGATGATGTCGAATTTGGCGTATGTGATCATTTGTCCCATGTTGGCATCTGGAACCACACATTGAGGGGCGCCGGTGATGATGTATTTCTTGGATGCGCTTCCAAAATGCTGGCGGAGTCTTTTGATCATAGCAATATACCCCGCTTGGTTGTCTGTTATAATTGTAAGCCAGTAACGCCCGTTAGCGATATCCGGACATACCTGACGAAGGGAACTCGATGTCGAAATCAAAACCATCAACCTCAACCGCCTGATTGTTGGGCCCATCGAATGGACGCGGCAGCCCTTCCTTAAGCCAAGCTTTTGTTTGAGGTCCAAATGCTCCCCAAAGGAAATCAGCAAACGCAGTGCCATTTGCAGCCCCAGTCAGCCCATACGTATCAATCCCACCACCAAGTGAAAGAACAATCTTTTTCCCGTACTGAGCCTGACAGACAGGGATATCTGCTACAAGATTTGGACAATTTGACTGAAGTTGATTGTCCGCGGGATCATTTCCAGGTCCAGCGTAGACATATGGTGGGCCAGAGCATTGGTTTCCGAAGTTATCACCGGGGAAGCCATTCCCCTGAGCAGGGAAGTAATTGACGAAGCCAATTGGAATTATATCGATGGTGGATTGGTTGCAAAAATGAAGGAGTCGCTGTTGATATGCTCCTTGTCCCTAAAAATGTGAGTTGCATAGATTTTTTTTTTTCAGAAATGAGAGAACATACCCAGTACACCGCAAGGTTTGTGTGTGCGGACGCATCATAAGTAGCTTGAGTAAAATTAATGAGAAATGTCAACGAAACGATTGTAAGCGACCAAAAAGAGGCCATTTTGAACGAGTGTGGAATTATAAAGAACACTAAAATTTCAATGAGTGTGATTCATGACGAGATGATAGACAAAAGGCTTGTACATTGTAATGGCGATTAAGGGATATATGTAGGACGGGGCTATTGACGTGAGGATGTCTCATTCGTCCAAAATCTCATTCAATTTCTCCGCCACTGAACGCCCGCAGCACTCTCTGGCCAACCCGGAGTTTTGATTGCGTCCTCCCAATTAAGCCACAGCGACGAAGATCGGCGTAAAACCCTAGCGTTCCCCTTTTCCGGCCCCGAAGATCTCCTAAGTAGGTATGCAGTTCATCGGTACGGTACAGTACCTTGCCGCTTGCGTGGGCAAAAATAACGGGGGGGGCTTTGTCTCGCGAAGGCCACTGTCGCGTTCCTGCAGGCTGCACACGTCGTACACGTACAATAAATTAGGGCTCCCTGAGCTTCTTGATTAGGAAGCCATATATTTATACATGCGACATTGTATGAGAGACAATAATAACATGACGGTTCGTCTACTTGGAACGGAATTGCCGAACGGTAGACGGAAGAATTAAGAACATGGTCTGCTCAGGGATACGATGGCACTTCAATTAGAATTGCCCTTGCGTACGATACTACGACTGCCTGCGGACCAGGGTTAGCCATGTCCGAGTCCGGGTCCGAGTCTCCGAGATGATTCGAGTCGGACTTGGACTTGCATTCAGCTTCCAAAGTACTCAGAGACAGTGGAAGGACAGCGGGCCAATGCAGGCGTCCTCAGCTGGCGGGTCGGGAGACAAGGGCAGCTCCCCGGGCCATGAGACGAGAGATTCACAACCGGCCCGACAAAAAAAGAAAAGGAAAAGAAAATATAGACAAGACGATGGCGTACGCGGTACTGGTGCGAAAGATGTTCCCCAATTTTGGTAAGTCCGTTGAGAAGCAAATAGCGCTCGACCAATATCATATGTTCGAACTATGTGCGTCTCAACGAAGACATTCACTCGATTTATATCTATCTTTATGTAGTCCAACGCCTGAAAATGCAAGCAAATTACTGAAAAAATCTCGTCGTACCAATCCTTCATCTTCTCCTTCATTGTCATTCTTTAACCTCCCTTCTGCCTTCTCAGGGAGGTACCTCACCGCGAACGAACCCGCGACCGCAATCGCCACCAATACGACCCAAACCAGATACCCATTCAAGAACTGCGTTCTTGCGCCCGTTGCAAAGAGACTCGTGAAGATGGCTGGCCCGACGGTTCGGATACCGGAGGTCAGGGTTAGAGCGAGACCATTGAGGGTTCCGAGGGAGGAGGGCGAGGGCGAGATATCGTTCAAGGCGAGTTGGACACCAGCTAGAGGATGTTAGAATCAAAAAGAGAGACTTCGGGAGAAGGTAATGGGAAGAAGAGACATACTAAAAGCCATAGCGACCCCGCTCCCGGCAATCTGTAGCAGCGGCGCGGTGATCCAGAACAAAGTTGTCCATCCATTCTTTAAAAAGACATTGCAGACAGGCGCGGAAATGAAGAATATCGGCCACATGTAGAGACAACCTCGCAGCACGCCGCCGGTTCCGTATCGGTGTTGTAGGATTGGGAAAGCGAAGAGTAGCCAGATGGCTTGACTGATGCCAATTCCCATAAGGAAGAACGATATTTGTCTTGGGGAGAAGCCATAGCCACCGAGTGCGACGTCGGAGAACCAGAAAACTGGCGACACTGGAATTTGGAGTCAGTTTGATTGTTTGGGGTGATAGAGGAGGTAGTGAGGGAGGGCTGACCGGCAGTGTACGCGAGGCCTAGAAGCATGACATGAGCGTAGAGAAAGAGCACCATAGCTACACCGGGAGCTTTGATGAGTTCCATAGTTGACATGGGTGCTTCAGCTGGTGATTGATCTCCTTTGGCCTTCCGCTTCAGTGTCTGGAGGTGGAGTAAGTCAGCAATCTGGGAAGTGTGGGTAATGTCTGGACAAACCTCTTTCAAAAACAGGCCACACAAGACAGCAGCACTTGCACCGAATGTTCCGGTAACAAATGTTGGGAGTGCATATGGATAATCAGAAAAGAAGCCAATGCGTTTGAAGATTCCCCCAATCTGATCTGCTGGATCCGACAGCGCTCCACCTGCAATCATTAGCACGTGATCAATAATACTTCATGAGGAGGACTCACCAATTAAAGGACCCAGAAAGATCCCAACATTGCCACTGAAAGCAAAGACGCTAAATGCTCTTGCTTGTGTGCTCGGCGTGCTGTTCTCCGTGATCATCGCTCTCACAGTCCTGCAGCTGGTCAGCCACATCCATCTTCCAGGATCGATAAAGACGAAGGGAGACTTACACGATCGTCCCTGCAAAAACCCCAGCACAACATCTAAAAAGGACCATCTGCCATAGCGTCTTACTCAAGCCAAAGATAGCCGTCGCGATCGCTACCCCAGCAAGCGAGAAGACAAGCACCGGTTTCCTGCCAATCCGATCTGAGGCCCAACCCCATTGAAGCATCAACAGCATTTGCGTGAATGAGAACATTGATTCCTAGTTTAAAGATCAGTGAGAGCCTGAAGCGAGAATGGGATCAAAGAGTCATACGATTAATCCAGCATAGAACCCTACATCAGCTTTCGGTATGTTCCCCGTCTTGTATATCATCTCGCTGATGAATGGGAAGATGCCGAAGAATGCAATGGGCTCGATCATACGAGCGTAGCAAAGGATGAAGATTTGCAGTTTTGGGAGCGGCTTCTCGAGCTGGCCGCTTGAGGTGCCATTCTGGTGGTGTTCATGGTTGAGGATTTCGGTGTCGTTGACGGGTGCAATGGGTTCATCGGCTGAGCTACCAAGGAGAGGGGTACTCTCTGAGATGCTTGGCTTGGTGTCATTGTCTGGAGTTGATTGCCTCATACTTTAGAAGATATATTGAGAATGACGATGAGAGAAAGCGTAAAGGTGGGTGGAATCTTGGCAATGAGGACGCCTCCTGGGTGTTAAGCTACGGTAGTTCTAAATGCTGATTGTGAAGTAGAAGAAATTATGTACGTTTCTTGACTCATTGTTGTAAGAAAAGAAGAATGGGGTGGACTTATGACTTGAGGTAGAATTCGTTGACATTGCAAGGGAGCTTCGTCGTGACGGAGACGAATTCGACCCCTGTCTGCATAAGGTAGTTCTAGTGGGGAGTTGACCCGATTACTGTACCCTACGAGATGGTCTCCATATTTGAAACTCCGAACCTCTCTTGACTCGATTCCTCCCCTTCGCTGTTAAATGATCCTCCTCTTACAGCTAGTAATCTTTCAAGGCAAGCCTCGTGTCAAAAGATCTAGAAATGACGAAGCTTACCTATATTTTTTCTTTTGCCCCCTTTTTTACGTGCCAAGGAGGGGTCGCTGGGGCTTTAGCGTGCCTGGCTCGCTAAAATCCACGTGCTGCACCTTGCACCTCCAACCAGAAAGCAGCCTCTCCTTTTTATCACATGCTCTCCAACTCACATCCACTTTGCTCATGGAGATCTGATTCAAACAATGGCCAACACCTAGAACGATGGTGCTGGATCTCCAGCCCTCACTTATCAACCAATGCTCGGTCCAGTCCGCTACCTCCTCCGAGCACGACGCGCCCTCCTAACCTACATCTGGAGCACCACCTACAAGCTGATATCAGACTCCCCAGCACCCAAAAAACACATCAAAATTGATGACGAAGAGCGACAACTCTCCCAGGACACTCCCTTCCACCGTCCCCGCTCCCCTCTCATCCGTCCCCTGAAAATGCTCCTTTTCGCCCTCCTCACCCTCCTCATCATCTTGCTCCTCCTCGCCTACACAATCTACAAACCCCCCAATTTCCTCATCAACTACCTGCAATCCAAATACCCTTCCGTCATCTTCCAACTCCCCCTTTCCTCAAACCGCAAACTCCTCGCCCTAACAATCGACGACGCACCCTCAGCATACACATCCCAAATCCTGGACCTCTTGAAAAAGTACAACGCAAAAGCAACATTCTTCATAATCGGCTCCCAGATCGCCTCTTACCCAGACCTGCTCCAACGCATGCATTCCGAAGGTCACGAGACGGGCTCACATGCTTGGCGCGATGAACCCTCTCTCTCTCTCCCTTTAGCCGAACTGAAGCTTCAGATCCAGGAATTGGATGGCTTGCTCCCAAAGAATGGGAATGGGGAGAAGTATTTTCGGCCTGGATCTGGGGTTTTTAGTGGGGCGATGGTGGAGATGGTAAGGGAACTGGGGTATAGGGTTGTGCTTGGGAGTGTGTATCCGCATGATGCGCAGATTCGCTCGGCGTGGTGGAATGCGAGGCATGTTTTGGGTATGGTTAGGAGTGGGGCGGTGGTTATTATGCATGATAGGAGGGACTACTCGGTGGAGCAGTTGGAGAGGGTTTTGAAGGGGTTGATGGAGGGGGGGTGGAAAGTTGAGAGTTTGGGAGGGCTACTTAGGGTGGCGGAGGAGGAGAGGGTTAGGAAGGGGGGTTGAGGTGTTCTGTAAGAGTAGTTGGATATATTTGTAACCTGGTTTGAAGTGCTGATAATGCTTTCAACCTGAAGTCAAGAGCTTGTGAAGAGAGTAGATGAGACGCTATGAAAAGTAAAAGTTCATCGCTCATAGAAGCCACCCAATGCAAAAATCGCTCCCCGCTATGCCGCCAAAATGTCAACGCTCAATCTCCTGCATCTTCAACAAAATAAAAGCCCCAATCTTCGCCTTCGATATCCACAAACGATCAAATTCCCCTGAAACCATCATCCCCCGCCGCAACCCTCACACTAACCTCCGCCTTCCTCCCATCCCTAGCATCACGCCCCCACCCCCTCTCCCCCTCCTCCCCAAGCCTAACCTTCCCCTCCTCCCCCCGTCCCTTAAAAACCCCCATCCCAACAACCGAACTCGTCCACCTCACATGCCCCTTCTTCCTCCTCTCCCTCTCCCCTCCCCTTACACCCTGCCCACCAGCCTCCTCATCCTTCCCCAACACCCCATCCCCATCCAAACTCTCCTCATCATCAAAATCATACTCCTCCTTCCCATGCAATAACGAGCTCTTCCTTCTATTATACTGTCGTCGGATGTATACGAAGAGGAGTATGAGGCTTAGGATCGTGATCAGCAGGACAATGGCGTCGATTGCGATGGCGACGCGGTAGGAGACGGGGAGGGAGGTGCCGAGACGCCAGGAGGAGGGGGCGCTTGGTGGTGGTTGGGGGGAGTCGGGCATGAGCATTCTGTTTTTGTGTTTGGGTTTTGGTTTGAGGCGGAGGTCGGAATTTGGTGGTGGTGGGGGGTGCCAGGGCAAGGTGAGGGTTAGGTGGGAGGTGTAGCTGTAGGTCATGGTGTTAGTGATGGTATTGGGAGGAAGAGAGAGAAAGGAGAGGTGAGAAGCGGGAACGGAGAACTGAGGGAGAGGGACGTACTCTAATGGTTGTGCGGAGCTGGCGGAGAGCAGTGTCGAGAGGAAGATTAGAGCTGCGGTCTGCATCGTGTTGGTTGATTAAATATATAGGTCAATTAAGTATAAACAGAATAGAAAATGAGAATGAGCGGACGGTGAAGACAGAGAAAATCTTCAGAAAAGAGCGTAAGGAGTGTCGTGGATTAGCATTAAAGACAGTGAGATGGATTAAGGTTTAGGTTGGAGAGACGAAAAGAAACGCTCGACGGAGACGTGGGGACAAACGAGATGACGGCCATGCGGGCCTTTCCTATTGAGGCGCAGAGAGATTCCATGTCTTTGCTCGCCGGTCCGTGGGGTGCTGCGAGAGCGCTTTGGGATGAGGCTGGGAGATTTGGAGTGGTGTTTTGAGAAGGCGTGGTTGTGATTGGTGATGCAAGCGGATGTTTGATTAGATGGCGCTGGTAACCCTGAGGGACGGCGGAGGAACGGCGCGTGGGTACAGTGACCGGGGGTGCGGCGGCGGAATGCCGCCTCGTTCTGGGAAGAATAAGAAAGATCAGATAGATAAGCCTCTTCTCTCCTATACTTTATCCTTATTGTTGAATTGGATTGTCCCCTTCTGTCTTGGTACTATATCGTGCGGCATGAGCCATGCGGTATTGTTGTCGTTTATCTCTTCTCATGCTTCTCATGTTTCTCTGCTTCTGCTTCCATTTTATCTCTCTTCCCCATTTCCTTATCTTAATTTCTCTTCGTTATGCCTAGCGGTCTAAAATAGGGAGATATCCTCTCCTCGTCTGATTCCAAGTGCATCTACTACTCGAGGCTTGTTTAGAAGTCCAGCATGACTCGGTGTACCACCTAAGTTGCCTAGGCAAGGTGACTTTGGAGCAGCACGTGATGCAAGCTTCGGAATCTCCTGCTGGTTCGAAATCGGACTTGATCTTCAGTCTGCTCGAGTACTAATGCTGCCCGTGATGTGACAAATTTCTGTAACCGCGTATCTTTAAATTCAGATCTTACAAGTGGCAAGTTCTACTTTAGTGGTGAGTTAGTTTGTCTGACAGACGGAACTATATTGCGTGATCGCCTGATCAGCTCGCCACCTAGGTAACATTGGGCTCCGCTTTGAATCTTCCTCAAAAAGTCTCGAAAAACTCCCCATCGAAATTTCCTCTTTCAGCAGCAAATGGGTGTTGATGAGAATAGCGCATTCTCTGAGGACGTCAGCACTCATTACAGTAGCTCTTCTCCCCTGCACAGCTTGGCAGTGCCCACAGTACGACTTGCTAGCCCCCATCCTTCAAGCTGCCGCTATCGGATGGCTCTCCGACAGTCTGCCCCATCGGGCTTTGTCAGAACGACGCTTCGCATCAACAACCTTCATTGCGACTCCTGTCTCACTCAAATACAAACTGCTCTAGGCACATCGCAACTGACGCCGCTGTCCGTTACTGCCGACTACGCTTCACATGAGGTTACGGTGATCCATTCACCGCAGCTTTCTGGAAATGAGATTACTCGAGCTGCCTTGGGAGAAGGTTTTGAAGTGCAAAGAATTCAGACCGCAGATGAATTTGGTCGAATTATCGATGAGCAAGATGAATTCGAGATTTTCTCGGAATGGTGTGGCCAGACTCTCCGCCATCAAGCATCAGCAAGCTCATCTCGATACACGTCCTCTGGGCTGCCGGCTTATGTCCACGATGAGCTTAACGAGAAGCACATGGAGCACTGTGTGACTTGCCGGGGGTTGAACGAGAAAGAGATATCCAAGGACTTCATCGTGTCAATCCCTGAACCCAAACACTTCACCGCGACCCTCAGTATTGCCGGTATGACATGTGCAGCATGCATCCTCTCTATCACTGAAGGAGTACAACAACTCGAATTCTTGGAGGATATCAGCGTCAGTCTGCTGACAAACAGCGCAATCGTTAGATTCGCTGGTCAAAAGGAGAATATCGATCTGATTGTTGAGAGAATCGACGACAGAGGATTCGACTGCGATGTCGAGAACATTGTTGAACTTGGTCAACAGAAAGAAGATGAGCAAGCCGAAAGAACAGTCATGATCATAATCGCAGGGATGTTTTCTGAAGACTGCCCACGGCAGATATCCGAGGCTCTGAACTCGTCTTTCCCAGGTGCTCTCAACATTGAAACTCAGGCATCACTCAAGGACCCCATCATCACAATCACATATTTGCCTCAACAGGGTGTCATCACTATCAGAGATATCTTGGCCACTATTGGTAGCCTCAATAGCCAATACAAACCCGCCATTTACCACCCTCCAACAATTGAAGAGCGGTCCCAAATGATGCAGCGCCACGAACGACAACGCCTCCTCTTCCGCCTTCTCCTCAGTTTCATCGTCGCCATTCCAACTTTCCTGATCAGTGTGGTCTGGACCAGCTTAGTCCCATCCGACAACCATCTGCGGATGTTCTTCGAACAAAGGATGTGGACTGGGGCCGATACTCGATTGGAGTGGGCGCTTTTCTTTCTTGCAACACCGATAATGTTCTTCGCAGCCGACATCTTCCACGTCCGCGCCGCCAAAGAGATTCACGCTTTGTGGGGAAGAAATAGCAAGGTACCGATCCTACGAAGATTCTATCGTTTTGGCAGCATGAATCTGCTCATGTCAGCGGGTACATCTGTGGCGTATTTCCCTTCTATCGCTGTCATAGCTCTGAACGCGAGAAAGACGGGTCAGAGGGTACAAACATCTACATACTTTGATGCGGTTATCTTCTTGACTATGTTCATCCTTGCTGGTCGTTATCTGGAGGCATATAGCAAGGCCAAGACTGGCGACGCTGTCACACTGCTTGGAAAGCTTAGACCAACTGAAGCTTTGCTTGTGAGAGCAAATCCAGAATCGGAAGATCCTTCAGCAGAAAACTTGTCATCTCTTCCAGGTGCCAATGTTGAGAAAATAAATATAGATCTGCTAGAAATCGGAGATGCGGTTCGAGTTCTGCATGGTGCCTCACCACCAGCTGATGGGACGATCGTCTTAGGTGAATCTATCTTCGACGAAAGCTCATTGACTGGGGAATCTCGCCCTATCACCAAGAATATTGGTGAACAGGTCTTCGCTGGAACAGTCAACATCGGAAATCCCGTCAGCGTGCGAGTGAGCGGAGCTTCTGGTGGTTCCATGCTCGACCAAATCGTGAAAGTTGTTCGAGAAGGCCAAACAAAACGGGCTCCAGTTGAGAGAGTAGCTGATATTTTGACTGGATACTTCGTTCCTGTCATCACTCTCATAGCTATATTAACCTTTGTTATTTGGTTTGGACTTGGGCAAGGCGGTGTCCTGCCGGAGAGCTGGCGAGATATTGATACCGGAGGGTGGGCATTTTGGGCAATGCAATTTTCCATTGCAGTTTTTGTTGGCGCTTGCCCTTGTGGAATCGCACTTGCAGCTCCTACGGCACTGTTCGTGGGCTCAGGACTAGCCGCTCAGCATGGAATACTAGTCAAAGGGGGAGGAGAAGCTTTTCAGGAAGCGTCTGATCTAGATGTGATCGTTTTTGACAAGACTGGCACTCTGACTGAAGGTGGGAGCCCCCGAGTCACGGATCATGTCATTATGACATCCAGTGAAGAGCAGACTAAAGTTGTTTGGGCATTCGTGCAAGCGCTGGAAGAATCCTCAAGTCATCCCATTGCGAAAGCCATTGCTGCTCTTTGTGCCCAGCAAGAGCGCGCCACTCTCACGAACTCCGCTGTCGAGGAAATCGCTGGACGGGGCCTCAGAGGTACATTTACTGTCCATACACCCACCAACGACAGTCGATACGAAGCCGCCATTGGCAGCGAAGCCTTCATCTCTTCTCTCGATACTCCCATCGACACTTCTCATTCCGACCTCACCTCAACCTGGAAAGCCGCCGGGAAGAGCATCGCTCTCCTCGCTCTCCGTCCCATATCCCCATCATCCGAGAAGAACCCCACATTCCAACTCTCCGCCCTCTTCGCAACCACCGATCCCATTCGCCCCGAAGCCATCCACATCCTCTCTACCCTCCGCTCCCAAGGCCTAACCATCTACATGCTAACCGGCGACAACGCTCAAACCGCCCTCTCCATCGGCACGACCCTCTCCATTCCCCCCTCAAACATTATCTCCAACGTGCTCCCCTCCGAAAAAGCTTCCAAGATCCAACACTTACAATCCACCGCCCCAAAACGCAACAACAAGCCAGGACGAGCCATCATCGCCATGGTCGGCGACGGCATCAACGACGCGCCCGCCCTCACCGCCGCAGACGTCGGTATCGCCATCGGCTCGGGCTCCGACGTCGCGATCGCAAGCGCCAAGTTCGTCCTCCTTTCCTCTAATCTCGAATCTCTCGTCACGCTAGTCACGCTTTCAAGAAAGGTGTTTCGGAGAGTGAAGTTCAATTTCGGGTGGGCGCTTGTGTATAATGTTTGTTTGGTGCCGGTTGCGGCTGGGGTGATTTATCCTGTGAAAGGACATCCGAGACTGGGTCCGGTGTGGGCGAGTTTGGCGATGGCGGCGAGTTCGTTGAGTGTGATTGCTTCGAGTCTGGTGTTGAGGACTAGGTGGCCGGGTGTGGGGTTTAGGGGGGAGAGGAGGTGGGTGGAGGGTCGGTAGGTTATATATGTGGTGGAGGGGAATAAGTATCCATTGGAAGTAACCATCCCTTTATTTAAGCTGAAGGTTATCCAGAATTGCTGTCAATATTAATTGTTATACCTTCTATCCAATAAATTAATTTAAACACTTTCACTTTAAAATTGAAGACTTAATCATGCATATCTGCTGTAGTTTTTGGTGATCCTGATATAATTCATGTTCTAGAGATTACTTACTCGGGTTCAGGATATTGCTTCTCAGCAAAGAGCTGAAACGAATATCCAAATTGTGCCCGGGCAGTTTGTCAGAGAGGACCGAAGAAAGGGATTTGATATTGATCGAAGATTTCGCTCTTGTGTCTGGATGATAACTTGAGAAATTTACAGATTTTGCAGGAGAGTTGTTTAGGGGGCCTTTGCATTATGATAGGTGTTGGTAACTTAAGCGGGGTGATAATAGGAGGTTGAGGAAAGAATGATTGAAAGGTACCCGCGTTTTTTTTGTTGCCGGTCACTGAGTTAAACTTGCATCAAAGCATTGCGACAAAGGACATAAAAGTACGGAATGAGTTCTACAAGCGGTTTCGGTAGAGTGATAGCATGTGATCATCCTTCTTTTGCTCTCCCTGCCCCCTGACACAAATCTAGCCTATTGCAGACTACGAATATATTTTTGAAAGCCTGAAACAAGATGCACAAACAGGCCAAAAGCCATGGAAAACACGGCAGCGCAGGCCCCAAAACTGCCTCGTTTATCTCCCAGTGAGAATCCCAACTGCCTTGTAGGTTCGCTTCAGAGCAGTCAGCCCTGGATGCATGCGGGGAGAAAAAGGGCGGAAACGGGGCGGAAACTGGGCAAGCAGACCACCACGAAACACGACGCCATGTTCGCCCTGTTCTTCTGCTACTTAAAGCCTGACGTGCCCCATGGATTCTGCCAAGCTCGTCTCCTTCTCAACTCCCAGATTCTCGACTCTAGGAGCTCGTTGCCTGCACTGCTCACCCAGTCTCCCACCCCTATCAGACAGTCTCACTCGTACGATTGTTCTGACCTTCCACACCACTGTGATCAATATTTTGATTGAATTGAGAAGGTGCGCAGTGTCTCCATCCACACCCCCAGATGATTTTAATGTGCTAAAGTGTTAGAGAATAGGAGGAATATGTCATCTGACGACTTTAACAACATGAATTTGTACGTTTGAATTTCATGGGCTCTGATCATGCAAAGTTGTATCTTCTGGCCCTTAAGTCAAGTGACGCTACAATCGCTGCTTTCGTGGATCTCGGACCGCAGATTCCACGAGACGTAGACGTTGTGGTGTGGGTTGCGAAGTTCCGTTTTCCTTGACTTTTCCTTAATGCTCCTACTATGCCGCGGCTTTCTCCGTGTTCTTATGAATCAACCATAAGGTTTCTGACATGAACCGTAGACCTCTCGTACTCCAGGTCGTCTTGGACATGGGCCAACCCTCTGGAATTTTCTCTCGTTCTTTCCACAAAAAAAAGACCGATGGCTTTACACTGGGTGCCAGCCCCAAGATACAACCGTAGACTTATTGTATGAGTGATACCGTAGTTCCATTTGGTGGGGATAATTGCTGACGTTGATAGGGATAAGCCACGCTCAAACAAACGGCCCGATCCTGGCATTGAAACAGACCATCACATCGACTGAAGCCAGACTGACCAGCTCTTCCTCACAGCCATTTTCCATGGATCGATGAAGACGATCAAAGTAAGTTTGGCTTTTATCTATCTGTCCTCGATGGGCGTCCGGTATCCAAACTCAGCATGACAGAGATTCGAGTGTTTCTGCATTGTTACTCGACATCTTCCCAACATCATTCTTAGAGGGGACGTTTTTTTGCATGATTTTGACAACCTTCAGGTATTCCGAATTTTGCGGACCCTTCTCCGCACTGGTGTAGTAATTCAATGCAAGATGGGTGGCATGGTAAGGATGGAAAAGCTCTCCATTCTTGTGGCTCAAGGCTAAGCGGTCCAAGGCAATGCAGCGGAAGAGAACTCGATGAACAACCTACCTGTGGATCAGTCGAGCTCAAACGAATACCAGGAAGGATCATTACAACTGAACACAGCAGATACAAATCCATTCTCCACTGGAGGAATTGCACCAATTCCTACACCGGCCTTTGGATTCACTCAGCAGAATCCGCCTTCCTGGAATCCATTTCCAAGCTTGTGAGTCGGCCTACTTTGGTTGAAACATTATGAGTGGAAGTTTTCAAAAACAAACACTAACGATTTGAAATAAGGCAAGAAAACGTGCTTTCTATGGATTCAATTGGCTCTCTCAACGATGCAACCCATGAGCTCAAATGCACTTGGGCCGGATGTCCAGATGAGCGAGTCTTCAAACGCAAATGCGAGTTCACGTAAGACTCCTCATATCTCCTCTTTGGCCTCCAGAATTGACCTTGGTTTCAAGTAAGCACATGGACAAGCACACTCGTCCCTACTCATGCCAAGTCCCGCAATGTCACGGCCGCGACTTCGGAGACAAGGCAGGGCTACAGCGTCACGAGAAGGAGAAACACGGAATTGCCAAGTTCTGTTGCCCAGTTCTCGCATGTTCCCGGTCTGCTCGTGGGTTTGGCAGGAAGAGAAACTTGGATCTGCATATCGCCTCCAAACATCGAGTCCAAGTTACTGGTGCAGGGCCAATGACCGATAGGACAACAAATGAGGAAGCGAGCATGGGTTTTGCTTCTCGAGAGAATAGTGAAATGGAAGAATCAGGCACGAAGATTGTTGCTGATTTGGGGCTTCTCGTTGCTCCACCAGGCGTCGAAAGCCTCAGAGCGACGTTGCGGGAGCTGGAAGCGAAGAAGACAGAGCTGGCTGAAGGTCAGGCGAAGGTGGACGCTGTTATTGACTCGTTGAAGAGAACCATGCAGCTTGTCATGAAGAATTGAGCACACTGAGATCAGAGCGCTGTACCTTGGAAAGTACTTTTGTGGGAGACAAAGACGGAAGAAGGATGCCGGGTGAGCAACGACGCTCTCGAAAGTTGACTTCACTTATTACAGGTATAACTATACTCAATTATTTGCTTCGCCGATTCTGTTCCGTCTCTCGAAGTGATGAATGTTTACTGTAACCTGGGTAGAGGGTAGAGGGTGGGCGAGCCTGAGCATAGCATAAGCCAGCATGCTTTTTTCAAGTGCGAAAAGCACGTGACCAGTAATTCGGCCTCATAATTCACCGAACGCCACGAACTCAATCTTGTTAATACGGCTTCGAGTTACAGTGGCGTCCAGTGAGAGCTAGAGCCACATTCTCTGTATCTTATCACAGCCAGTAAACAATTCAGGCACACCTGCAGCCAAGTTCAGCCAGGCACGTGAAATATCGAAACCACCTGCATCTTACCTAGGTAATTATCTAGCTCACCTTGCTTCACTCTTAACCACCAAAAAGAGTTTACCGCTCTACTGCTGCCTAAATGAACAAGCAGCAAATGTAGAGATTTATTTAGGGCCCGGGGTTTTTCTCTAAGCGACATTCTGACAAAGGGCTTCTCTTTTGGCAACGTGACCTGGGAAGTAAGGTTATATATTACCCCGCATTATCTCTTAGAAATAGAACCTCTCTTCACTTCTTGCACATTTTACAGTAAAAGCCTCTAGTACTATGAATCACAGTGGACGCCCTATTCTTGAGCTCCTGCCATTATAACCCAATCAAAAATGGAAGTACCAACACAATTTTGCTGGGCAGGTAATCGCGGTGCTTTAACTACAACCTTTACCCCTCCATCAACATGCCTCGCCACAACATCAGTGTATCTTTCTGGCTACCTTGCTCCCCCGCCGGTTCAAGAGACGGTTTACTATGTCGGCTGGGTACCAATCGTGCCCGACTACTTACCAAACGATGTCAACGACCCCTGTCTACCCCCACCCACAACTCCACTCAACCTGTTTGAGCAAGCATGGTACTATTCACCTGGTATCTGTCCGAGCGCCTACACCCCAGCCGTACAGCTACTCACACTTCCAAATATTTGTGATTCCGCAGCAGCACTGCCTGAAAGCGTAACTGCGTGGGTTTGCTGTCCACCGTAAGCCACCTCTCCTCTTCTTAACCATAACTATTGAAGTAATTATTTAGCTAAAACATCATTAGGAGCTATTCTATTGCCACAAGTGCCACAAGTAACGCATGGCTGGGGCAATCCATTTGCGTCACAACTGCACAAGGGGCTGCGACCTTGACCAGCGTTTGGCCCGCTTCCTGGGTCTCCGCAAATGGAGACTTCCAATATTCTACCCCGGTACCTATCATCCCAAGCGGGATCATGCTGTCTACTATAGTCATCACCAATCCGACTGTAATCGCTGCGGGCATTCCGATCATGTGGGAGAGCACCGACACACTGGTCCAGTCTTAGTTCGACGACTACCAGAGTTCTGGGAGCTTGTCCACGACGAGTTCCAATCCCAATCATTTGACGACTAGCCCACCTCCCACTCATTCTGTAGCTAAAACTACTGCTACGAACGTTCAGACTTCGAGGGCGTCAGATCGAGGTAGAGAAAAGAATTTGTCTGTGGCTATGTTGGGAAGTCTGTCCCTTATTTGCATCGTTGTTCTTTCCAGCTGAGGACAGAGCGAGTCTGAGAAGGAGATTAATAACATTAAATTTCCTTTTTTTTTTGGTTTCTTCATATTTGTGTCCTCTCCGTCAAGAGAGGTGGAAATTTGAAGTGTTGGGAGGCCATGGAGGACCCCGCGTCGATACCCGTTTCCACAACGTCCCGGTGCTTAGGATGATGTTTTCTTTGAGACTATGATTTCTAATTGCGCGATCAGGGAATTTTATTCGGATAGTATGAAATTTGTGAAGCTATCTGAATATACTTAATTCCAGCTCAAAGCTTCGGGATGATAGTTGTTATCCATGAATCCAAACAACGAATCATTCATTGTGCTGTCCATCAATGAGCTATCAATGCTGGATAAAGCTTCCGTGGCTTGGATCTGTCTATGTGGGGCGAAAGTATCGAATAGCGACGAGAGGTCGATAGAGTTAGGAATTGCGTTTGTGTCAGAGGGGAACCGTACATTCGCTTCAGGGGACGAGACTACTCAAACGTAAGTCCAAAATTCAGAAGGAACTGTTTCGGTTAAAGAATTAACTTACTAGATCCCTCGGGGATACCATTATCTTGCATCAACCGCCGAATGATTGCCGCAGGTCTCGAAACGCCAGGATTGGGCACCGACAGCTCGTCCAGCATCTTCAAACTCGCAAGCAACAACCTCAAATTCTCTCCTTCTTGATTTTCGTCCAGTGCGGCGTTTCGCACGTGTATCGTACACGATACATAGACAGCATAACTAGTAAGATATGGAGCACCGCGTGGAGTATAGGCAGATCGATAGGCGCCAACGATACTGGTGATGTTCCGTGCTGCAACTGTACACTTCTTCCACGAGCTTGCTGGGACGGAACCAGACCTAAGATTTCCATCCGATATGAATGGTCTGTGGAGCAGGATGACTAAGGAATGGTATGTGTTGTGTAGATTCATTATATTTGGTGGCACCAACTTCTGCGAAATGATTGGATCTTCCGACCATGGCTGGAAGGCTATCACTTCCGGAATTTGCTCGTACCACTTTTGCAGGCTTTCGTCCAGAGAATGAAGAGTGGCTTGAGCTTTTGCCGGAGTGGTGCTGAAAGAGTAGAGCCTATTTATAATTGCTGCCATCAGTTTCGATAGCTCGCAAAGCTGCTCGAACGTTGAAACGGAGTGGACAGGTGTTGCGTGATAGAGTGCTTGACTTGTATCTGGGTATTCGGGGTCTATGTACGGCATCCAAACATCGAGTTCCTCCATCGTGTCCATCAGATCGTGTGATATGTGGCAATCTCGCAACTGCATCGCCAGTGGTCGTCCAAGATATAAGCTCTGTACTTTATCGCAGACGAGCGCACCCCAATAGACTCGTTTCCGGATCTCAATATCTTCGGCGGTGCTCCCTGGTTTTCTGCAGTCTAAGTGAAGTCCGAGGTCAAAAGCCATTCGCATGGCAAACCCGCTATACGACCAGCCTTTGCTTATCTCAATTCTAGATATGAATGTAGATCCTAGAAGTAGAAATGCAACCACTTTGGGAATACTAGATCGACCCCAGGGAGGATTCTCAGCAAGTAGCTGGTCACATCGACGGAAGAAGCGTCCACCAGCAGTAAGTGGATTGGCATGGTCGTCACGGAGTTCGACTCGGTCAGAGTATTTGCTTGCACAAGCAAATATCGCGTTGAGGAGAAGCTTGGAGTAACACGGGCCTCCATAAACGAGATCTTTCATGAACGCTGGTCGGTAAGTCAGAAGGAAAGTATGGTGCTGACGGTTCCAATGCAGGTCGAGGAGATGCATTGCCAGATTTACCGGCACACCATCAATATCGGGCAGCAAACGTATGGAAAACTCTTCTTGCGGTTCAAGAGCTGCATATGCGATCAGTTGGTATTGGATCTCCTCTCTTGGTGGGCGACTAGGCAAGGACTGTGTTCCGGGTTTGTGGAGGGTTGAAGTCAAACCAAAACGCCCACTTGACCTTGATCATCAACGGAGAGGTACCTCGAAGCATCAAATTCGACATCAGAGTCGTGACCATCAGGGTCCTCAATTTCTGGAACTCTTTCCAGAGGTGTTGCTGCAACGCTGTCTGAGGGTGGGAAGGTCGGTGGGTTTCCGGCCACGCAATAGGATTTTGTTGATTTATATTGGCTGCTGAAACCTGGGCCTCCTGGAAATCAACGCCTCCGTTAACAATTGAAATTTGATCCAAGACCCTAGCTCTTTCATCGGGAGTTGAGCTTTTGAGCTTCAGAAGAATGTTCTCGAAGGCTCGTTTCTCATTTTGAATCGCTGAGATGATCGCAGATGATGGCCTACAAAGAGAAAAATTTAGCATCAACAGACGTAGATGTCGTATGGAGATACAACAGATAGGAGAGTATGAAAACCAACCTAGGTTTTGGCTTTTCAAACGTATAAACGCAGGACCGTTGGTGCGTAGAACAGGATGCACATGCTGGCTTTTTTCTGTCGCACTTTATCTGCCAACTTTCAGCATACCGAAACTGGTAGAGGGAAAACCCAATCATACTTTCCTAGATCTACAAAATCGACATGCTCGACTTTGGCCAGTGTTACTCTCTTCTGCGCTTTGTTGGGGAGGCATTGCCTTTATTCAGAGCACGGTTTAAAGTAGAGAAGCTGGAACATCTAATTAGCCTCAAAGCAGGATAGTTACGGTAATTTTGACAAATCAACTTGCCAATAATACCAGAACGGCATACATGACAAAATTTTAGGCTGAGAGGCTTCCAGAATCGTTAAGCCTGCAGAAGTTAACAAAGTGCGGGGTATGAGGTGCCAAGCTCGGCTGGCTATTTTGCGAAGCTTGAGAGGCCTCACGGACGCTTAGCAGTCATGGAGACTGTATTCCACCTGACTAATCGAACGCTTGTGCCCACCAGCCACACATCGTGCTGCCGTCACGCCACCTAGCGCTTGTTCCCTCTTCCCAACTCGCTAATAGAATGCCACGCGTGCGGTTCTTCTCTGCAGAAAGGCTGTGAGAGCCTATTGAAGTTGGTGAATTAGGTTCACTTCTATGTCAGATTATTCTTCAAACGAATCGTTCATTAGTAGTGCCGAGGTTGTTTCGTCTTCTTCGATTCGATGCCAAGCACTCGCGAAGCTTGCGCCTCGTTTTGAGGGAGGAGCAGTTTGTCGCCTACAGCCCTAAATCTTGTGTTCCAGAACGCGGCCACCTTTCACCTCCATCTACGAAACCTTTGATGTGCGCAACAGAGATCATTGCCGAACATATACATGTACATGCAAAGTTCGATGGGGCGTGCAAATGGAATCTCCGACCTTAGCTCAGGTAGCCCGCCCAGTGCATGGCTTTCAAGAGTTTTGCTCAATTGCCAAGACCGACATGCTCGGCTCGATCGATGAGAGCGTGCAGACTTCGCTCCTATGTACGCAATGTCAGCAGATCCGGACATGTTTAGAATCGAACGTCCATCGGTTGAAGCGAGGCCGATTTCTGCGAACTAGACGCAAGTTTGATCACCACGTATCTGGCCGCGAGCTCGAGAACTCATACCTACAAGGCTGTCACCTCTGCACCATCTTGTGGATTGTCTCTCTACGCCATGAGAGCGCACAGCACAAGATCCATTTTACAGATTTGTTAAGAGAAGCCAAAGACCTAGCAGTCGTCATCGAACCTGTGTTCTGGTCCTCGTTCTACTGTTCCTTGTATCTTACCACCTCCATGAGAGGTGCAGTTCACGAGAGCACTCTCATGCTTCTATCCCTGGATTTTCTGTCCCTGAATTCATCTACCAATGGTCTGCCAGCAAAAAAAGCATCAAAATTCACACCGAAGATACCTGCGAATAGGGTCGGCGGGAAAATACTCACTCGCGACTCAAGGACCGGTGAGATACGAGATTGGCTGCGCCGAAAGGCGTTCGGCGATGCCGCATCCGGATCACCCACGGTAGTTACACCTATTCCAGTTCTAACGTCATCGCTACCGCTCAAAACCTTATCCCATAAGATCTTGCAACAGACCATGAACTGGGTCAATGGATGTGTAGCTTCACATGCCAAGTGCAACACTCCAACAGATGGAGTCCTGCCAGCCAGGCTGATCGACCTGAAGGACGTTCAACAGCTTCAGCTCGTCCGTATTGTTCGAGTCCCTGTGCGATCTTCACCCGACCTTAAATATGCAACCTTGAGTTACTGTTGGGGTGGCAAGTCCAAGCTGCAGTTGAACAGGTCCAATGCCTCGACCCTCGAAGTCGGAGTGTCGGTCAGTACACTCCCTAAGACGATCCAGGATGCCGTTCACTTCACCGCGGCATTGGGCCTTAGGTGGCTCTGGGTCGATTCCTTGTGCATCGTCCAGGACTCAACGGAGGATATGGCGCACGAGGTTCAATCAATGTACAGCATCTATCAGAACTGTTTCATCTCGATCGCTGCTTTAGATGCTGAGCACAGCGACGCAGGGCTATACGCTTGCAGGGACCCGCTGATGTATGCCGATTGTGAACTAGCCCGCATCTCTGAAGAGCAGGCGATCTTCATTAACTCGGGTCCTTCTTACGGTAGTAACGAGAGAGTGCCTCCGTTATTTACGAGGGGTTGGGTGGTACAGGAGCGAATTCTACCACCAAGAACGGTCGTTTTCGGGCGCACTGTAGCCTGGGAGTGCCGAGAGACTAGGCTGATGGAGTTCAAAGGGGCAGAACGTACTATTCCAGGACGTACTATTCCACTTAGCATCAAATTGGACTTCTTCAATGCAGTCACCGAGTCAAAAGGAAAATTAGCAGCGACTGATAACGAGCTGGTAAAAATCCGTGAAGCCTGGAGTCACATACTCAGCGAGTACGTCAAGACAAATCTGACATTCAAGTCTGACAGGCTCGCCGCGATATCCGCCATTATCTCGGCAATACAAGCGCGAACCAACTGGCAAAACTCAGTTGGGCTCTGGGTGCCATTTCTATTCACGGAGCTGCTTTGGAAAAGAGGGCCGCGAACGAGCGGTTCGACTGGCATCTCACCAAGTTGGTCATGGGCGTCTGTCGACGGTGGAATAACCTTATTGCCGTTATCCGACACAATCCTTAAGCGTTTCGTCGAGGTTGACATAGAAGATGGAGACGTGGAGTGCCTTAAAACTAAGAATGTTTCGTCCGGCGGGAGACTAATCGCCCTTCGAGTTTCTGGCACTCCAATGAGGTTTCGTACAGATGGGTACGACTTTGAAGGTGAAGATGCAGTTCCAAAGGAACCTTACATGCTCCAAGCCCTCCCGAACATCTTTTTACACTACGGTTGGATACCTGACATATATCCCGAGGACGATTACCCGAGCTATTTTCTACCCTTCGCACAACTGGAGTCAGCGTTGTACGGTGGTGTTGTTGGGCTGGGTTTGTCGAGAGTAGATCCACATTCACTGGTGTTCAAGCGAAAGGGCTACATGAGTATTTTCGATAAACATGGAGTCAAAGCGATCCTTCATTTCTTGGAGAAACAAACAAAAAATCACAAGTTATATTGTGTAGGCGTAGCACCACAAGACCACATTTATCTTTCAGTCCAGCTGGCTATTTTTTGGGGGGGGGGGGGTACAGTAGTTCGTGCGAAGGATAAATTGAACAGAAGTTTATCATACAACGACTCTTCATCCTATAGAACTAACCACTTTCCAGCTTCGACCGCAACAGGGCTTAAGATCATGTGCGATTTCAATGCCGGCGGCTTTGTGAGTTTGTTAATGAATTACGTGAAATATATAATAAGACCTCGTCTTTACCCATATCCTTAAATACTCCGCTTCAGCCTGATTGATCTTCTTCTCACTCTCCCCAGCATCTTACGATATTCGGCGTTGAGCTTTCGCGTCGTAAGGTGGCAGCGATAGCATCGCGTAAGTTGTCGGCCTATAACAAATGTACGAGTGTATGTATACTCTCTATTTGCTATAGTAACCGTCATCCTTGCGAGAAGCCTATCGACCTCCTCCTTCGTGTTTAAATATACAACCATCGAGCGATACTCCTTGTCAATCGACATATTCCTAAGCCACTGCATTTTCTAGACCTTGACCCTACTTAGCTAACCGAGAATTGAATTAGTTATCTCGTCTACCGCCACCCCGTAATACGCCCTATCAACCCTCATCTGATACTAATACTCTCCGTATAGCGTTTCCCTATTAAAGTGAGTCTTAACCCACGTATTGTCCTTCCGTACGTTGTCGATATCTCTGCCTTGAAAGAGCAGCCGCTACCGCCTATTCCCCTTGTAATTGACCCCTAAACATGTTATATACCTCTCCTTCAACCGCATTCACACGTCTGCGCATAGTGTGTGCGTTTCCCTCCCTAATCTCCGGGATAGTTACTCGACTAAGGTCGAGTCTAACTCCTGGAATCAGTGATCGAGTTATCACCATCAGTTTCGTCGAGCAATTCAAACGAATTGCCCTTCCGGGTGTTCACGCTGTTCTTGCTGTTCTTTGGCATCCCGTCTCCCAAGCTCTCCGGACATTAATGAGACGTTATAGAATGATGAGGCTGACCTACTTATCACGTGTATATAAGGGAATGTAGATTTAAGAATGGTTCAGGGGGAATCTCGGTCGCAAAGGAGCTAAAACGGGATCTGTGCTGGAGACAAGACGACGAAAGTGCAAGCGAGCATCAAAGGAGGCAGAACGAGCCCCTTTGGGAGCTACAATGGCCTCTCAGTGCTTGGTCAGGCCGTACTCAGGTATACTCAGGAATGCTCACCCTCGGCTTAGGTTAAAGCGGCAGCTGCTCACGCCCAAACACTAAAATGTCAGTTGCGAAAATGGACTCGATTGCAGGTCTAAGAGGGGGGGTGCTAAGCTCTATATATAGGCCCTGGGACCCTGGTCCCAGAAGGGCCTAAGTCATGTGATTTGCCCAACTGACATAAAACGGAACCAGCGAAAATGAAAAGGCGGGTCTTATGTGGTAGTTCAACTCTAATCCTTCAATCTTCGTTCCACATTCGGTTGGTAAGCATTGCCGCTTCTACTCAGGCGCTAATCACACTTGGCTCACCCTCGGCTCAGCCAGCTCACCTAGGCAGCCTGAGCAGGCCCTGAGCACTACCCCTGCTCTGTCCCGTTTTCAACCGTTCATCCATTTGATTAATAATACTTTTTCTAAAGCCAACAGTTTATCATGTTGGTCAATTTTCAACGATGATTCGTAGAGATCAAAGTAGGCTCCTAGAGGTACTAAACTAGACCCTCATCAAAATGGTATAGCGCCTGCCTCTCCGTGTAAAAGAACTTCCCTAGTTGACTATTTTACCAGAGACAATAGTTAAACCACCCAGGACGTACTCTAATCTTTCAACCACTATTGCTTATTGAGACCACATACTAGGAAATCGATGGGGACGCGTGCAGTTCGCCTCTTAAGGAACCCGTATTTGATCGGGGGATCATAGCTCTAGATGATATTTTTCTCAGTCTATCAGTCAACAATATCCTAAACAGCTTAGAGCTAAAGTCGACCCAAATACATCAGCTATCAAGCGATAGTCCTTCCCGAAGTACAGATATCATATAATTACAATGGCTTTCTTCGGGTATGACTCAAATTCCCGCACCACATTATCTAGGCTTTTTGTTATATATCCTACGGCAACTCGCCTGTAAATATCGGATCGCTCACTAGCATGTATGACACAAATACAGCACAAGGTAGATTGTGGTTTCCCCATCGGACCCATGAAGTTATTGGGCATCGCATCGTATGAAGTAATCGGTACACAGAGAACTTTCTGCCGTGGATAAATAATTTCATCGTGATGGGCAACGCCGACTTGTTGGTCATTGGCTACGTCAGAAACAATGTGCAGCTCACTATACCCACGAGCCACATTAATTCCAATATCAGCTGGCAAGAAATGCCCATAGACCTGTAACTCCCCGAAGAGAACTTGGCCAAAAGGGTCATTAGCGACATTCTCGACTCGAATATTCCGGATATCGGCGAGAATGTGCTCATAACATTTTGTTTCGCTCTGCTCCGAAAAGAAATTTTCGATGGGATGTATGACCGATGCCCAGGACCACGAGGGAGAACGATATTCTGTGGGCCTCTTGGGGAAGATATCTTCGTCGGTACCCCACACCAGTTCGCAATTCCAAGAGAGGCCCGTTCGAATATCACGCTTCCATAGGCCAGCAACATATTCGTCATCAAGAAGCTTCTGCATTCTCTTGGCTATACCTGAAATAGCGGGAAAGATATCTTGTTCCATCGTGAGATTTCTCTCTGTATAAGTTTTCAGTCTTTTATACCAATCCCGATAGAGCGTGTGTTGGTCAAATTTTTGAGACACTGCAGACATCTCGGGTTCCATAGACTCATCACCCCTGGGTCGCATATATGGTAGACATTCGCATGCCCTAGTTTCCAAACAAGCCCAGCGTAGTTCTGTATCTGTATACATCAAGATACGAGTAGAAAGCATTGTCTCTTGCAGTGTCCATCCACGTGTATTGAGTGGTGCAATAATGGCGTTGTGAATATCCCAGTGATTGTCATTGCGAAGATTTATGTAGGCAGTTGTGCTTGGCTGACTATAGGCTGTCGCCACAAATGAATCGAGTTGAGGGAATCTGCAAGGTCGGATACTATGGGCGGCAGTCGGACGGAAACAACCTCCGCTACCATCGCTAGCAGCAAGCGCCGCAATAGTGACTTCAGTGTTTTGATAAATACCATCCATCGTGGTAGATTCCCTTCGCCAATCCTCCGCAGAATCCTGAATGATGCATAAGGAGTCTATCCAAAGGTATGGAATATTCAGCCTCCGGGTCACTACAATCGCATCCTGGAAGGTCCGACTCATTGCGGCAATGCTGATTGAGGATTGATGTTGTAAATAATTCGATTTGACCGTTTGAATAATGCTTGATTTACCCCAACAGTGGCTTAAAGCTGTGTATCTCCCTTTTCGGCCTTCCGTAACCCAAAGACGGACCGTTGGATCCTCTTCACCGCCAACAACAACTACACGCGTTGGTAGCTGGGTCTCGACGTTGGATCTCTTCAGACTATTGCACAGCTGATGCCCTTCCTTACAAGTCGTCATCCAATACTTTGCAAGCGCAAATGAAGGCTCGCAGCCCGTATGCGAGATGTTTGGAAAAGGCTCAGAGTTCCGCAAGATTTGTAGCAGAGAGGCTACAGAAACAGGCTACATTAGTCCACAAGCCGTAAATCTGAAATGATGATAGGAGACACACCTGGAAGATCACTCATTATAGTAAAGTTCCAATGGCCTAAGAAGCCGTTGTGAGCAAGAGATAGGGTACCTTGCATGAACCTTAAAAGTAGATAGGTATCGCCCGAGTTAGGCGCAGAATGTCTTGATATGCACTGTTTTGCAAAATGCTTGATCAAAGAACAAAAATGGCACCATCTATCGGGTTGTGCTAGGATTGATTCCACCCTGAGATAGGGAAGTCTCAGCTCGAACCAGTCGGTGGTGTCTCCGACGTAGCCGTAAGGCGCTGACGGTATGCTGCGCCGCCCTTTCGAGAAATCGATGGCTTGGCATGTCGCACATCCCATTTTGAATATAGCGATACGATGCAGACACAGTTACTTATCTAGAGTCAACCAGAGCTCTGGATGCGAACGTATCTGAAGGCTTTTAAACATAACACCGACACAGCTCCTCAGAAGGAGGCCCAAGGGGCTGAGGCGGTGAGGAAGTAGATTCTGGTTACGTAATACGTTTAATGCGTAAGGCTACAATTATTCTCGTAAGCTAACAGCCAGATAGTTATAAGAGCTAAAGCGAGCCCCCTTGGATGCTAAAATGGCTTCTCAATGCATGCTCAGGTTGGCTAAGGGTATACTCAGGTTTTTCAGGCTATGGCTCAGGAATGCTTACCCTTGACTTAGTTAAAGCGGCTGCTACTCTTGTTTCGAGACTAGAACGGAACTAGCAAAAATGAAATTAGTGTCTGGCTTTCCTAGCAGTCGGAAGATAAAATATCGCCGTAAGAGTGGGGAGATTTCGCTGATTCGTGCGGAACAAGCGGCACCAGCTACTCGAGTCAGCGGCGAGATGCTTGTCTTGCAACATACGACGAACATCCAAATCGAATGCAAAGGGCCTTGCGGCACATTGGTTCCATATTTTTTATATACTCGTATCAAATGGCAGCAAAAGGCGAGAGCTACCGTCTGGCGTTCTCTCCGAACCCGAAGCCCTATATATCTACAGGTCTCCCGTTCCACAAAGCCTGCGCTCACCACATCAGCAACACGTTCCAGGCTTCCAAAATCTATTTGATAGTGTCTGGCTCCATCAGCAAGACAGAAGACTTCTCACTATTACAGTCAGAAATAGGGAATAAGATCGCTGGCATCAGATATGGCATCAAACCACATACACCGTGGACCGATGTCCTGGAGATCGTAAATGACATCAATGAGAAAGGAGCAGATCTGATTATCACATTGGGAGCAGGCTCACTTACAGATGGGGCCAAAGTGATTACCTTCGTATTCCCGCCATTAACAAACTCTCCTCTCTTAACATCAATTGCTGATCACTCTCCAGGCTCTAGCAAACAAAGCTTTCACCCTCGATGAGCTGGCAAAATTGGCGGCTGACGTGAAAACACCAAACCTCCTACCTTGCGAAATTCCCGTCATCAACATCCCGACTTCCTTGTCAGGGGGGGAATATTCGCCATTTGGTGGGGCGACCGATATGAGGACTCATCGAAAATCCTCTTTCGCTCATGCTTCAATGGGAGCTGATTTGGTTATTCTCGATCCGGCCTTGTCGGTGTCTACCCCCGAACGTATTTGGCTTTCGAGTGGAATGAGGGCCGTAGATCATTGTGTTGAAGGTCTTTGTTCACTCTCTCCAAGTGTTGGAGAAGCGAGGGATCGCACTTACAAGGAGGGGTTGAAATTACTAGTACCTAATCTATTAATAACGAAGAAAGATTGGGGGAATCTTGACGCGAGGTTGAATGAGATGATGGGCGTTGTTGAAGCTATGAAAGGAGGTACGTTAATTTCAAGATCATTTCAACTCTGTCAATATTTTCTGCATTTTAACAAGAGGTGAAGCAACTCACAAGACTGAGTGAACAAGAATTCGTCAATCCTAAGGATTTTGAGGTTTAATTCTAACTTCATTGAAGTCAAATTAGGAGTTCCAATGGGAGCGAGCCATGGCATCGGCCACCAGCTTGGACCCCTAGGCGTCGGCCATGGGGAGACCAGCTGCGTGATGCTGCCCTCTGTTCTAAAGTGGAACTATCTAAATGGGAACCAAGACGTGAAAAATGCACAGAAGAGAGTGGTAGATGTATTCTGGGGAGAAGAGACAGTAGCGACCATGTTAAGTGGGAGGGGGTTGAAGCGGGACACAGCCGACGCTGGAGATTTAGTGGGAGCCCTTGTGAGTGAGCTTGGACTGCCAAGGAGTCTCAAGGAGGTGGGCGTAGGAAGAGACAAGTTGGATATTCTGGCAGAGAATTCGATGAAGGACAGATGCTTGCCTACAAATCCTATTCCACTGAAGGAGAAAAGTCAAGTCCTGGAAATTTTGGGCATGGCCATAGGTAGCGAGAATTGATCTAGCTGTTATCTTCTCACCTGTAGAGTCACAATTAGTCAATTGTATTCTTCTATCAAGGGTAGCTTTGAAGTCACCTATTTCTCGTGTGAACCATTTTGGAGTCTATAGAAAAGGCAAGACAGATGCGCAGTGGATTATAGATATTGAGGGCTCAGGGAAATTGATGTAAAGCCCATATTGAGGCTCTTCGAAGGTGAATTACTGATCTAAGAAGCTCGCTTGAGTGTTCTTGTTCGCACGTCGGAGGAGTCATTTAACTTGCTCAATAATTTTGGAAATCAAAACTTTGCTTTCATACAGCGGGGCGAGAATGCTACTACAATCTCATGTAGCAATCCTATGGATAAAAGTTTTGAAAAATCTATCCTTGATACAATTATAGCTTGTTTTTATAGAAGCAGAAACCGAGTTGAGTTGATATGGGAGATCAGCAAAGGTGTGGGGTCCGACCAGGGGGAAAATTAGCGAGAGCGCGCTAAAATTTCCCCCTATGAAAAATTGAAATAGGGGTCATTAGCGAGCCCCTGACATCCTGGAACATCAACGTCAAATGCCCATGAAATCAAGTCTATCTCTATAAACTTGGAGTGCATGAGATATTTATCTAAGTTCTAGATTTTATCTCGCACAGGTCGGGTGGAGCCGGTACCATTGCCAAAGCAGAGTAATGCAGCATTAATACCCGCTTTTCGACCAAACACTGCACCCGATGTCAATCCACTTCCACCAGGATAGTTCTCGTAAAACAGACCTCCGATCATCTCGCCAGCACAAAAAACACTGGGAATAACTCTCCCACTTAAAGAGATGATCGCTGCAGTTTTCGGGTCAACGGCAAGACCGCCAAAAGTAAAAGTCACACCACACCCCACCTTGACAGCCATGAATGGTCCCTGGTCAAGAGCCAGCGCCCAGTTCGACTTCGGTACTTTGAGACCCGTATTGGATGACTGCGTTGATAACCCATCTTTATCAGCCGGGTCCCACTTCAAGTCGCCGTACTCTTTCCGATGTTCGTAAACAGCATTGTTGTATTCCTCCACAGTCTGCACGAACTGTCTTGGGTTCTCTAATCCATGAGACTGAGCACATTTTTCAGCTAATTCTTGAATGGTGGAGGCGTGGATTTGGTGCACAACTTCTGCTCGGTATTCTTCATTTCGCAGCCATGGGATGCCCTTGGAGTCCCATATCTGGAAAGCTACGCCTTGCGTTTGAGCAAGGATGGCTCGTCCGAATTTGGCGTAGGTGTAGTTACGGATGTCGCTACCTTCGTCAAAGAATCTTTCCTGGGGATTATGTTAGCCCTACAATATAGAATACAAAGCAACCTGAATTACTTACTCCTTGGTTGTTGATTGTTATCCCTAGCGGATACCCGGACTTGGTGAATTCGTTTGAGATTTCCCTGTCACCAGTATCGGCAGGTGCATTGGCATCCCAAGCCACCGAATGGCAACCTGACCATTGTCCAACTTGTTTTGCTGAAATATCTCGAATTGCCATTTCTAGACACTCTCCTGTATTGTATGGTGAGCCTCGAACATAAGCTAGATCCCAACCTGGACCAAGATATTGTGACCTCATGCGTGGGTTTGCTTCAAATCCACCAGCTAAAGACATTTTCAGTAAATGATAACAAAAATAATAAATAACAGTAAGTGAAAAGCAGGATTCCGCGGAAGGCACCATCCAGGGCGGGAATAATAGCACTTACCAGCAAGGATTACTGCTTTAGCATTGATGAGAAGCGAGTTTCCCTCCTTGTCAGCGGCCAACAATGATCGAAAAGCACCACTCTTTGGATCCAGAAGAATTTTCTTTGCAGCCGTCGAGTAGAGAACCGTCACTCCAAGTCGTTTCGCCGCTCTCTGATGATCAACTATCAGCCCCTTCCCACCATCCTCAGTTTTGAGGCACATGCCACCCCAGAACTTGAACCTGCCATCGATCTTGTACGCTTGGCGGTTAAAAGAAAGTTGGAATCTGACACCATTTCTGGCAAGCCATTTGACGCTTTCATTTGATTCATCAATCAATTCTTTACCTAATTCTGGGTCGAATCGTCCATGTGTCACGCGAGACAAGTCTCCTAGGAAGTCATCTCGAGTATACGGGGCCAGATCGATGATATTGGCGGTTTCAGAATCGACGTTATTGACAATTGGGAGGATGTCTTCCAATCCGTGATGGACGGTGCGGAATGCACCCGCAGTGAAATACGAATTGCCTCCAGCCCACTCTTCTGGGCATTTGTCGATCAGGATGACCTTCCCAGCTCCTGACTGCGCGGCGGATATGGCTGCACAAAAACCTGCGTTTCCACCGCCAACTACTACTACATGACAATCGATGGTCGTGTTTGAAGAATGGGATGCCATGTTGAGCACAGAAGACAAAAAGAGCGACGTTCGGTTCGAAGCTTTCTTGTGGAGGAGAAATCAAAAGGCAAGCTCGTTAGGTTTCATAAAATCAAAACATCCCAATCTAGCCTTTCATGGCGATGAGAAAGTATTTAATGGTGAAATTTGCCACAGCTAAATCGTTGGAATTCAAGGATCGACGTCCGTCGGATAGTTACTTGCCGACGTTGAGGATTGGTTGCGCATCATTATCCTCCGTTGCTCCACCATGGAATCAAGCCACACCTCGAAAATGTCACATACACCACAAAGATGACAACCATTGCTGGGTTCTAGTCGCATTCTGTTTCATCTGATGAGTAGAGCATAATGATCTTGCTAGGTTGTTCCACGATACTTTACCATCTTCAGTGTATGTAAAAGAGCATGAACTAGTAACATTTTAATCCTTTAACTTCAGCTAACACCTGATAGAAATAAAAAATAAAAAGCTTCAAAGCTTCCATAGTCTTCAATGTAACTGTACATTTAAGTTTGTTTGCATTTATATTTGCTTCCAATCCATTATGAGCTTCCAAAACCTATACAGAGGTAAATTTTATAGATTTAGCTACAGGAAGATAGGGAAAATTATTCTCTCTGTGCATGACATTCATTCTGTTTAATCTAAACGACTTACTTCTTGAGATGACAGCTTTTAGTTCGGTAAGTAGATCCAAAACATTATGCAGTAGTTAATTAGGAGGACTTCGGCAACACCTGCCCCCACCCCCGGCTTTTTGACTCCCAATTATTTCATGACGGTCAAACTTGATAATACCATTATCTAGATGCAATGACCTCTCGTAAGTTTCCCTCAATTATCGAAGCCTCAAAACTCCTATCGGATCAGTATGGTCGAAAGAATAATCGTGTTGAATCAGATGAGGGGTAATCAATTGCGGAGCCGACGGGTTGTGACTTTCCGCTTCCCCACTGTCCCACACACCGCAAAAATGAAAGACGCCGATTCATGAGCTTAGACTCAAATGGCGATCTAGATCCAAATTTCCTGTGGGCAATAGGCAGTGAGATACAGAGACTAAACTTGCAGGACTAGAAGATCATCTGACAAGTTTTGTCAAGAGAGAAAAAAACGATCAAAAAATTATTATCTACGTGTCACCAATACTCTCTTCAGCAGTTACTGAGAGCGAGCGCCAGTGCACTTTCCGCATGCTGAGGAAATTTTTGACTCGCGCCTGCATTACTAACCACGATCCTAAGTCCAAAAAGCGGAGCATCCCCTTGGTCGTCTCGAGACAGTCGTATGCGAGCCTTGGTATAAGAGTTTTGGCGGGGTTAAGGGGGCGGGGTACTTCGCTTACGAAGTACAAAGTTAGGGGATAACAAACTGGAAATCCCAAGGGTGACCTGTCATGACAGGTGGGCTGGGCGCTGCTCTCATTCTTCAGCCAATCTTGCATCGACAGCAATTTCCAAATACGACAGCAGAACACCTCAAGGCGAGGCGAATACCAAATGGTTCGATCTGTGCCCAATTTACGAAGTACATCAGGCTCTTCCAAATGCGCCCAGCTGCGTTACATAAATCTGTTGCCAGGGTCCATGCGCGTGGAAATTGCAGGCAATTGTTATGAAAATCTAGATTTAGGATGTAATATAATCAGCGGAAGATGATATTTGTTATTTAAGCTCTCAATAGCCTGGAGGATATCAAATCTTTTGGAGTGGGGCTGGAGAAAGTTAATTTGCGGGGGTTTCAGGGCCTGGCGGCGCTCCCGTAGCGAGAGAATTCACTTCAAGACAGGACAACATCAAATTTTGGACGCTGGCATGAAATGAGGAAGAGATTTAAATTGAATAATCAGTATCTATCTCGCCCGTCTTCTCGGGGATTTCCTTTGCAAAGTGAAATATCAATTGAGCGTCCCCAATCCCAGCCTGTAGCCCGCTTGCTTATTGCGCATTGAACTTTGAGAGCTGAAGCCCTTTTGAAGATTGATACCGAAGCAGAGATTTCGAACAATTTACAAAAGTAAATAAACGATCGTATTCGATAAGAGAGAATTGTCCGACGACTGCAAATGAAGTCAGTTCTGAAAGCTCAGAAGTTTTGGTGTTCTTCGGGTGGAGTGAGTTGGTCCGTGCACGCACCAGGGCGGCTCTATGAAACACTGGGATGTTTTTTGAACCATGCATGATCCAGGATCAAAACACCAACATACAAAAAGTTTCGCACCACAAACCCACACCCAACCCATCGAGTTGCGACTCAAATTAATTCCCGTATCCTGTGCTATGTCAGTTCTCCCAATTGCAAAATGCGACGTCAAGATTAAACGAGAAAGGAACACCAAATAAAATTTCTCGCTTACCGGTGTCGCGAGTGGGCTCGCTTGCTGGTTCAGGATCATCAAAATTGACGGGAGGATTGTTCGCGATGGAAAACATCGTGGAAAAGTTGGGATGGTGCGGATGGGATGGATTGGTGGTTACGCGAGGTACTCGGTGAGTGAGGAACACGGAAATCTCGAGAATATTGGAGGAAGAGAACGATTGAAGGGAAGTCAAGGGGGAGGTCTCTGATTATATGGGAGGGGACTAAATCACGGTCTTGGTCGGTTTGAGATGACGGAGAGGTATTGGGGACGAAGGACAATATGCGGGCAGTGAAGAATATAACTAAGTCAAAATTGAAGATGCGGATTGGTGTTAAAGAGGAAAACCAAGGCGAATTGGGGTACGATGAAGTCTGAAGGGGATAGTTTGCCCCCGTAGGCTTGAAAAGAAGGGCATAAGAGCGTTACAGGAGTGATCTGTACGCTGTAGGAGCTGGCTGGACGGGCAGAAAATGGAGGTAGAGACGGACGGCTCACGAATGTTCCTGCGGATGTTGGCGATGCAGAAGGGATGGCGGATGGGAGATGCATGGTCTACGTTACAGGGAGATGAGCCACAAACGCTTAGATTCACTGGTTAGGTAGGTATGATCCGATCCTGCGGTCAATCTTGCTGGCTGAAGATGTGGGTTGGTGTGTGTCAAAAGGGAGTGGGGAAAGGACCGCACATAGACGAACGAGCAACTATCCACGATGCGGAAATGTTCTGACAAAAAAAGAGACATACTTCGACGTGGACGAACAGGATAGGAACATCACAGTGGAGATGACGGTGGAGAGTAATTGAAAAGCAAAGAGCGAGCGAAGTGCAGTGATGCTGCAATGATGCAGAATACTGCCAATGCCTGAGAAAGGGGCAAGTGGAGAGCCTTCAACTTAATGCTAATTGATTAGACAATGAGGAATCCAACAACTTGGAACGTAAATATTCAAGAAGCTGCACCTCAGGAATACGCATTCTACTTGAGGCACAGAAGAAAAGTGTGCGACTACCCACATGGCAACTAGCGAGAACAGTTGAGAGGAACACATGAGCTGACTGGCAAATTCTCAAAAACCAAAAGTTAGCAAATGCCTTTCTGTATCTATAATACTTTCTTCGCGTCGCTAATTATTGTTCAACCTGTTAAATGTACATTCGGGAGCAGATGCCAGTGTCAATTCCGAGGATTCTTGGACCACCTCCACACGCAACATCCCAAACCAACCAATCTGACAGCATAATGAATGACCAATATTTAAACATTGGTTTGTTCTGATCAAGCTGCGTTGTTCATATTCGTTGATTACCATGATACCGCGGGCCTACGTGATCTCATTCGTTCATCCAACCATACACCAAGATATTTCAGATTCGAGACGGTGGCTTCTTCTGGTCACCTTCTGACTCCATGACCGCGTTAGGCCTTTGATGTGGTAAGGTCACATCGATAATATCTTTGCTGTCAACTTGAGGAGTTGTGACGTTGATTTTCTCGGTTGTTCGAGAGCTATCTTGGGTTTTTGGTGTTGACGGAGGCTCTTTATGCCCGGCTTCGATCATTGATGGTAATTCCGAAGCTGATGATAATTGCGCTGTTGAAGGATCACTCTTTGGCTGTTTTTCAATGGTCTCTGGCGCAGATGGTGCATCCTCTGAAGTTGCTGGAGTAATTGATGTGAAGTCCTCGCTCCTCGACGACTTTTCCAGTTGAGTGTTGACTCGCTCTTCATGATCTTTCGATATACGCAACGCCGCATCAACCTCTCCTGTCAACTTTTCGATCTCAGCCTCCAGTATCTCATCTTTCGACATGGCCTGCCTCTGATCCCGTAATGTCGCTGCCTCCTTCTCCTTGAATTTGCCACCAACCTCCCACCACATTGACTCCAGCTCATCCCTCCAACCGAGAGCATTAGCCAGCTTTCTAACCCCTTCATCACAATCTTCGAGAACCAGCACATCGTCTGATCGACATCCAAAGTCTCCAACTAGCTCTTTATTGATCAAAACTCGCGGTACCCCCTCCGAAGCAAACTGTGGCAGACTGGCAAATGGCTGCACGCTCAAGCTCGTTCCCATCACGATGATCAGATCCGCCATCGCTGGGACATGTTCGTTCAGAAAGAAAGCCTCTGGAAGTTTCTCACCGAAGAAAACAATATCCGGCTTGACAAGACCGTTACATTCAGGAACAATGCAATGGGGTACCTCTGCATGTTCAACAGCCTTCCTCATCAAATCATCCGGATATTCGGTCTTGCAGTCGATGCATCTCTGTGTCGCAAAGCTGCCGTGAGCCTCCACAATCTTATCTCCAGGGACACCAGCACTTCTTTCCAAGCAATCGATATTTTGAGTGAAGAGCATTTGTAGCATCCATTTCTGATCCAACAGAGCAATGAATGAATGGGCCATGGTGGGGAAGAATTTGCCGGGGTACAGCTCCTTTGCCAGGACGTAGAATGGGTTTGGATTCTGTCTGAAGTACGAAATATCGAACACAGCTTCCGCATGAGGGAGATCGAGGCGTGCAAGATTGGCATAGAGTCCGGTATCAGGTGACCGAAAGTCTGGGATCCCGGCCGACGTCGAGATACCAGCTCCTGTCATCACCACGATTCGCTTTGGCCTCCCATCTTTGATGTACTCTGCGACTGCTTCGAGAGACCGTTCTGATAGCGTCTGAGGAGGCGCATTGGGATCGATCTGCTCGTGAGAGTTCTCTTGACCCATCCTGCCTCGTTTGGGAAGGAAGCCTTGCCGTTTGGAGTGGCGAGGCCGGTGTTTGCGGCCTATGTTGGAGGTGTTGGTGGTGATCTGCGAAGATTTTGAGTGTATTGTCTCTCTAATTTTAACTCAAATCAGGTTCTAGAGCCAAAAGGGCAGAGTTTGCAGCCCAAGATTTTTGTCCTGTGGATGTTGAAAAAGAAGGTGGAAGGCTGAGTCGGAACCAACATCAGGCGTCACTTTTCGGGTGTGGCACGGAGCTCGCTTACCTATTTGCAGCTCCGCCACAGTTAATCACGTGACAAGGAGAACGCTGAGAGGTGTGCTGTATTCACGTGCTGTTTATATCATTCTTACGGCCTAGTAGTCCATTAAATTATCTCTCTCTTCAAACATCTCGGGGTCCAATCCTAATGGTTGGTGGTAGGTGAGCATGAAAGTTCGCTCGCTTCGTTGACTTCTGCCCCATCAAGAAATCAACCTTGATCCATGAACAATCAAACAAAAAAATGCGGTTAGGTTCTGCTTCAGGAAAGCTGTTATTATGCCTGAAGCAGACTACCAGTACCAGACTCTTGATAAGCCAGATAGCATCCGCCTGGTCGAGGTCCAGCCTTCCTCTGACCCCGCGGCCGGCATACTATGGTCACGTGAGATGATCGTCGAGAGGTCTACAGTTATTACACTACATTGACTTACGTATGGGGATTTTCCGATAAGATGGAGACTGTCTGGATTGATGAGGCTTCTATGAATATCACATCCAGTCTGTTCCCAGCTTTTCATGACTTGCATGATAAGACAAAGTCATTTCTTGCTATCGGTCAATGGTATCTGCATACCTTGAACAAAACTGAATGAAAAGCTCCTCTATTCTTCTAAATTCAATTCAAAAATACCAAGTCGATGAGCCTCGGCAAGGCTACATTTCGCAAGCACATTCTCTACTTTATGATTCTTGCCTCTTTTCCAGCCAATCTCCACTAGGCGATTAAACTTGCAAGTGCTTTGTCCCTTCACAATTCAAAATCTTGAAATAGGCGGCCTCGCCGGCATTGAAGACGTCGAAGATCGCTCAAAAGATCGTAAGTTTACAAGTGCCTTCTTCCTCAGCAAGACAGCACTCTTCAACCCTGCATTCAGCTCAGGACAGTTGCTTCCACATCGCCATGGAGAACTCACTGTAGGAAACTTCCAGACATACTTGTAAAAGCATTGATTAGATCTTCCATGGTCTCCCATGGCGAGACGTCGTAATATCGTCACATAGTGAGAAGAAGCTGTCCACCTGCAGTTGAAAATAGAGGTTGCACCACAAGGGTCGTGTCTCCCTTCCCTGAAAAAGACTTCCCCTTTTTTTACTCCTCATATGTTACGGTACGCAAATATTGAAGGTCATTGTCTTTCAAGAAATTTTGAAGTGGAGGGGTGTCGACTTGGGTTGAAGATCATCAACGACTTTGGGTTATTGATGGCGCCGAGTCTAAGGTAGACATTTGAAGTTGGTGGCTGGGTCCCCCCTGAGTGAATTTACCAGAATAGAAACAACACAGTAAAGCGAATCTCAGCTAGCGGTTCTCAATTCACGTCTTTTAGAGCTATGAAATCAAATTTGATCAGCTTCTGTCTGCTTCATGCCAAAGTGTTTGGAATGGTAAACAAACGTTACCGGCGGACCGGTCTCGTGAGCCCTAGCTCGAGGATCGACCGTATGATTGGTTCTGCTCTTTGCGATTTATGCAATCTGCATCAATTAGAATGGCAATGAAGAAGAATAGGGTAGTTTTAACTGTTGTGTAATATAAAGAAATCGGTGCAGGATCCGAGGCTTTGCCCATTCTCCTACTAACCCACTCCAACACATGCTGCTCGCCATCCCCAGGACCCCAATATCGCCACTCTGAGCTACAGACCCCAGAATTGGGTGTACACTTGCACACATTGAAAATTACGTTTTTAGAAAGGAGCTTTTCCTTCTTTCTTCATGCTCCCTGGGTTGATGCAACGACATCCGTTGTGTTTAACTTCCACCCGGGGCCTTGCCACGCATGCAGCTCTTGGCCCTCCGGTCAATTCTATAGACAAGCCCTACTATCTGAAGGCCCCAAGCTACAGCCATTATCGCTTGATACCTGACAAATCCTCGCCATCTGCACCTGCTGATGGTCATATCACTCGGATTGCAGATGTAGAATGCCTCTACACGTCCTCATCGTTAGCACACCAGGTTGAAAGATCTTCCTCTGTGCCAGCCACACCGACTACAAGCCACTGCCGCTTCAGTGCCTTCAGTGACAATTTCGTGCACTGGCACGAGTATCCTAACCAAAACCAGGCCGTTACATGCCCCAACTCCCTCAGGATGCCCGTCTCCTGGCACCCGGCGACGTCTCTGGACCATTGCAGCTCACTGAGCAGTGACGAAGATGAATCTTGTCATCTCGGATTGACCTCATGTCTTCCAGCTTACTCAAATACCCCAAACCTTCACGTGGTACCTCCATCTCTCTCCCTATAAATCGGCCATGTCCCAGGTCTCCACTCATTTTTCCTCTCTCAACTCCCTCCAAACTTTTCAATCTCCCAGTCTTTGGTGTTCCTAATCTCGCTTAACCCTCAAATCATATTTTCTCGTCAATTGCAGCCTCGTGATGTCGCCCAGAACCCCGACTGTTGCTGTTGTCGATTTTGATGAGGAAGAGGTCCGCCCCCCGCCACGCGATACCGGTAAGCGAGAATTTTTGGTGTTCCGCGCACCGTCGTTTCGCTTATTTTTGGTGCGCAAATTGCGAGTTGGGATAACTGACATGACGCAGACTACGGTAATTGATTTGCGTTGGAATTAAACGTGGGCGATGGATGGTGGTTGTGGGAATATTTTTGTAAGTTGATGGTTGATCATTTGAGCACTCCAGAGCCTCGCGCTACACAGAGGAAAATCCCACTAGAGATTAAGCGAGACTAGTTCCCGGCGCTAGTGGCACGAACCAGCATCGCGGCCTAACTCAAAGTCGCAAGGTCGCATGTCAATCATGCACGTCAAGCTGACACATCCTCAACACAGACACTGACCGTCGACATCCTCTTCATTCTACGGAGTATATAAACAATCAGCCTGACGATATTCACCTATGAAAACTTCGGAGAAAGATATGAACGCAATCAGCGCCACTGCTCCCTACCTATGCAAAAGCTTCCCCAAGCAGCGGCTGCGAATAGAATCTTAAATTGAAACGGGGTGGATGTCTTTGAAGAAGTTTACAATCTGATCTTGCTGTTTCAAAGGAGTTGGCTTGAATGTTATCTTTCTGTTTGCCCTTATGCATTCGATTCTTCTGTCTTCTGTTTCACCCCTGCGTCCGACATGACTCGCGTGCGGAATGTTCTTTCCTGGAGGTCAGCGGCTAACGTATAACGAATTACGATTATCTTCGCTTTACGGTTTCAGCTCTTGATTACATTGTACAGATTACCCTTGAAAGAGTTTATTCTCCGCCTTTTTCATGCGTTTCCCGCTCTCTGAATGTTGGATCCTTGAAAGTTTTCCAGATTTTGCTGCAAAATGTGATCAATTAATCTGTGCCAGCCCAGTAGCTAAATTAAAGCAGCATCTATATCATCGATACACGGTTACCCTCAAGGTATAATTTTACTAGGGTGATGGCTGTAATATTTGCGCTAATCGTCGGATTTTTTCACTGTGCTACGTTGACGGTAGCCAATTCTCGAGCTTTGATGCTCCCTTGCTCCGAGAAGTGCAGGAACTGTACAGCCATTACCCTGGGAAAGAAACCCCGGAAAAGATGTGTTCTCGAACTCCCGGGGTTTATGCATCCCATGCTCTCTAAATTTTGATCCCTTGTAGTAATCCAGGAGTTTGTTACGAAACGGGATCAAGTGATCTGTGCCAGCCCAGCATGTTTAGGCAGCATCTGTATCATCGACACATGGCTACCCTGAAGATGTCATTTTCCAGGGTAATAGCTGTAAAATCTCGGCCAACTCCCTGTTGACATTGCTTGGCGTATCCCGACGGTTCGCCCAAGGCGGCAGACCGAGAATCATTCTACCTCCCTGTGAGCAGATCCAGAGGTTTTTAGCACATGGGGTAAGATTTCTTATGAAGTAATCGCCGAGGCAGGCGTATTGTGTGATGCCAACCGGCCCGAGCTCGGCATGCTTCGTACGTACCTCCCAGTAAAGAGTATACCTTTATTCGAAGATTCAGCTGAGATGAATTCGGATCAGTGATTCCTGTTTATCATTTCTCTTTTGGGGCAGTATTGGGTGCCTTGGCTAAATGGCTTATTACGGAAGAAATCAGATGCCGATTTATTGCCGTCTCAAAGTCTAACTCAAACTTGAATTCATTCTTGGCCGTCCATTGTTGGCCGTAATACAATATGCTTCTTCCAGGAAAATCCCAGCGCCCGAAAATTCTGCAGCCATGCTATTCTCTCCACAAATGTCCCGCGAACTCCTCCTCACGAGTGTTGGTCCTAGCCTGTTCCCAGTGTTCCAACACACTTCAATATCCATAAACGAATTCTCCCCAGTTCTCCGAAATATCCTTTCAATCTAACCCTAATCGATAACAAGAGATTCATTTCGGGAGCTTACCGATCATGATTTAAGTCCCGAGTCCTGCGTGCTCCCAAATGCATCTCTTGTTATCGAGTATGTAACCAAACTACACCAAATAACGATGTTGCAGCTCAAGTCGCGAAGCATGGTGTCGCAGACAATTATGATAGAGCCATACTTGCTTGGTACGGGCTTCATTCGGCCGCACTTGGATTTGAGTACGGATTGAAGGGTTGAATTTGCCTCCGACCTCATAGTGGCGCAGTCCGGGCTTGATAAGATTGGCCTCTGATCTCATAGTGGCGTATTCCGGGTTTGGTAGTGTTTGGTCAGCCCTACGCATGGCTTATGGTGTTGAGTGAGCTATAAGAATAGCTTTCGAAGGCCTGAATCCCCATAAAAAAAGCACAAAACAGATTATTCTTCCTTCATGGAACAATGTGTGGATTCGTATTGTTCGCCGAACGAGTGTGTAGATTTGAAAACGCCTTTGTCGAAAATAATCTAGTGATTCGAATGCAACCTCCCCAACTCCAAGCTCTTCGTGACTTTTGGTACAATTATCACTGATACAATATTAGCTGTGTTGACTTTCACAAATTCGTTGAACCATGTCATGGATGCACCGACTCACATTATCCGTTTCCTCCATTTCCTCCCGATGCAGAATTCTCTAGACCCCCCCAATCCACCTCATAGTTGACGGACTAGGTCATCTTCCATAAGCTGTATGTTGCAATCAGCACCTGTCTCCCATTAAAGGGTTCGACGTACAATAATCTTGAGGTTGTGGCCTAGGGTATGGTATTGCGGGTGGCTGTGGTTTAGGGTATGATATGGCGGGTGGTTGTTGAGATGCTGGCATCGTTCCCGTCTTGGTCTTCTGTGTGTCTTTTCGAAGAGTTGTTGACTTGGCATTGGACCCTACGATTTTGAGAAGACAGAAAAAAAATCAAGCAGTGAGTTCTAGACGTTTCAGTGGCATTTCTCTGATCTTAAAGACCACGCGCGTGCATGCCTTTAAACCCCCTTCATTGTCTGTTCGTTATTTCCTCGACAAGGGCAGCTGGTGTGGTTGATCTGAGCTCCTACTCTAGCCGAGCCCTGCGGCCAAGCTGCCGGCAATCTAGGACTTCACTTATTATCCTGAGTCTCAAACACGGGACTAGCTCCTCGCTTCAATCTGACACCGCAGTAGGAAACCCAGATGAAAAGAAAAAAAAAGCCAAGGAAGTTTATGTGGTTGACATTGTTTCCACAAAAACTATGCATTGGGATTACTGCCTAGCAGAACCCATGCTTCGGAGGCCAGGTAATGATATCAAAAGTTTGGGGCATGCATAACATGTGGGATATGACAAGGGAAAGTAACTGGTATCAATGCTAAAAGAAAATCAGCCCAGCTTCAGAGTGTGAAAGTTGTTGGTGCCGCGATCACTCAAAAAGTCCCTGGACAAGCTTAAACAACGAAGGATCCGAGTCAGCCACTGTCCTACTTGGAAACATGCGGTGCCTCTTTTGCGCTGAAGCCTCGAAGCATGACATGCGCGCGGGACTTACCGCCTAAACACCAAGTATCTGTGTAGCCTTTCCGGGATATAAGCTGTGATTTGGGCTTCACAGCAAGGTTCCTGGGGAGGTAGTGGCGAATTAGGCCCCTTCCGAGTTTGCCTAGCGTGTTTGCCTACGGAAGTTTCAGCTGCCAGCTACGGTTCCCCTGTCTTACCTATGAGCCGGAAATCAAATCAGGTAGGCACGTGCCACCATCGGCCCAGAGAGTCAAACTGATTTACGACACTAAGAACCCCACGCTCGCTTCCAGTAACTCAGTGAGACTACCTAGTACCGTCCCCTGCTTTGTAGCTTGCAACTGGTACGAACACCAGTAACTGATGGGCATTAGACCTAAAGGAAGTACAATGCCGCATAGTGAACAGGGAACCTGATAGTGGTACCAAGCCTCTAAGTCGCAAAACTGGCCGATTAATGTCTAACGACTAAATTCGTGCTGTTATCAACAACCAATTAATGAATTATATTAAAAAATTTGCTATTTCACAGCCACTTGCTTCTCAAGAGGAATACCTAAAAGCGATATCAATTTTGCAACGTGGGGGTCGGGCGAGGAATGAAAGATTGAGCAGCTGACTCTGTAGCGTTCTCCAATTCCTGCCAGTTTTACTCCGACTGAGAGCAAGCCCCTTTTCCCCAACACTATCGCAGCGAAGAGTGCACTGCTCAATACTCCGTACGACTTTTTTATGCAAATTTATCGGGTATAATAAGGAAGTCACTATCCGCTCTCCTTCCATTAAACAGGAGATCAGCACCAAAGAACCTCTTGGGGTCCAAAACTGCGAATCGCATTCGCTTGATCCTGGCCTTCATGCCGGGGAAATGTAGGACCGGACTCTTGATTAACACGCACATCAAAATGCCAACTAATATGCAAGTGCCCTCCATATCCCATGCCTCAGAAGGGTGCTGCTGCAGCAGCATTCAGCTAATGGGTTGTGAAATAATGCCTTGTGACCTTGTGTTGATGATACAGATCCTGCTTTGATCCGCTCCTAGGCGGGCACAGATCAATTGGTCTTGTTTTGCAGTTCAATCCGAAGATCTTTCAAGGGATCAAACAATGAGGGCTGAGACGCATGAAAAAAACCCCCCCCTAGTTCTAGAACATACCTTTTCCAGGGTAATAGCTGTATCACCATCATTCCATTCTTCCAGAAGCCCTCGAGCATGACTCGTACCCAACGCCACGCCGTCAAACTACCGAGATCCCAGCATCTTGACCAGCCATCCCACCGATCCCCAGACAAAGCGCTCGGTCAAAGGGGCGATCAGACAATGATGTTCTGAGGCGGCAATCCTCAGGGAATGAAGTCAACAAGGTTGTGGACATCGAGCGAATCCTGGACAGTCATTGTTGCTGCCGAATGGAGGAGAGACAAGGCAACGGAAAGTGGGGGCTGACTACCGGTTGTAACTGGTCAATTGTCTGTGTTACCCAAGGCGAGAAACAGGGGTGGTGGCTGGTGCTTATCTTGCGTAATCGTTCATGGGGTATTTCGCAATGAGGCTTGGATGCTTTCTCTGAGTACATAGGTTTTAGCAATTGATACCTATTGAGGGCGATTGCATGAGACTCACGTTCTAACAACAGAAACAACTACTGACTCGAGCGGGACAGCTGTTGGAGTTCTGATGCAATCTCCTAACTGGAGGGACCCGATGGTTTCTCGGGTGTCTCGGAAGATTCCCCGAGTTCTCGGAAGACACGGTGAGGAAAACCATTTCTCATTTTCCGGCATCGTGAAGAAAAGTATTTGTTGATTCAAAACATGATGTTTACATACCATGATGCAAATGCAACGGGTACCATGCCCAGCTCTCCTACACAGACAGTTTACCCATACTCACAACAAAGAAAGTCCCTTCTCATCATTATCCTCCCCAATCCTTACACACCACTATCAATTTGATCCACAACATCCTTATTAGTATACGCCTTCCAGTCCGTACACGTCTGCTGCATCACCAGCGGAATGCTCAAATCCTTTTCAATATCCGCTGGCCTCTCGAGCAGATTGGCATACAGGCCAGCACTTACATGCCACGCGGTATGGCAATGGAAAGGCCAGACACCTGGATTATCCAAGGAATACTGCATGACGAAGTGGCCGTTTGCTCGTACGAGTTGGGTGTCGCGACGTTGAGGGTTATTGGCGTTGACGATGCTGCTGCCGTCCCAGTTCCCATCACCTTCGTGGAGAATCTGCATATAGTGTCCATGCAAATGCATAGGATGTGACGCGGGAGACGGATTGTTGACCACGACACGAACAGTGGTGTTGGTGCCGAAGTTCTTGACGTTCCATTCATCTGGATATGTGAGGTTTCCTTGCTCAGCGAGTAGGAGGACGGGGTTGTTGTAGTTCGCACGGAAGGACGTGCCGTCTAGACGCCAGAGGAAGCTGCCTGTTGCATTAATAACATAATCGATGACCATGGTCTTGGTCGTTGAAGGGTTCGTAGCAGCGATGGAGTAGTAGGGGACGGTGAGGGAGAGGTCGTCGTTGGCGCAGTTTCCTGGGTCAGGTACGTTCCATGCAACACTAGTGGGAGCTTTGGTGGTGTCTGCTTTATCATAGTAGATTGCTGCCAGGGCGTAGGGTTGGTTGGCATTGGTACAGGCAGTCGAAATGTTAGAGCGCATCCACCACGCGGAGGTGGAGGGACCTGCATCAGCAGTGACCAACACATCTGTCCGCTGACCAACTCCGAGAGTCACGACTTCTGTTGCGTAGGGCTTCTGTGAAGTGTCAGTCATTCGGCAAGGGAAGTGGACGCATGACCACTTACGATGGGGATGAAGTCGTTGGCAATAATGGTCAGGTTGTGGCCATCGATGCTGAACCGTTGAATGCCCTCAGATCCAGCATTAATCAATCTCAGTCTGTGGGTTTTCCCATTGGTGAACTTGAATTTTGAGAGTCCAGCACCGTCAGTGCAATGAGTGGTGTCACCAGCAGCTACTGTGGAACAATCGAAGTTCATCTTGCCATTTATCAGGTTGTTGTCAGATGCTGGTCTTGGGTTGCCGCCGCTCGCCAACGGCTTCATGATTTCCTCCACAAGCTGAAAGTACTCGGTATGATACCAGTCACTAAGGAAGACGGGACCGAGATCGATATCGTAGTTGGCATTTGATGGACCGTGAATGATGAGAGGTCCAAGAAGTCCCCCTAGATATCACGTCAGAGCACTGGTGGAGAAAAAAGTCGCGGACTTCTCTTACCGGAATATTGAGCAGAGTAATGGGAATGATACCACGTTGTTCCGTACAAGCTTGCTCTGAACTGGTATGTGAAGGATTTCCCAGGAGCAATGGGACATTGTTGCACTGCAGGCACCCCATCGTACCATGGTGTCTCTTTCTGAAGCAGGCCGTGCCAATGTAACGAAGTTCCCTCCTCTGGTCCCGTGATCTGGTTGTGGACAGTGACTTGGATGACATCCCCCCAATTGGCTTCAATTACAGGTCCTGGGTATTGATCATTTATGAGTATTACATCCTTCTGATAGCCATCAGGGGCTATCGAGCCTCGCGATATTGTGAAGTCATAACTTCGTATAACCCCGGTGTTGGGAGCTTGTGTGTAAGGGTTGCTCCCAGCTGCAGTAAGAAGACCCCATGGAAACCCGTTTGGCAGGGGGTTGTTGGTAAGAAAGAGTGGAAATGTAGGGGCTAACAGTGTACCCCATAAAGAATTACTTTTTATACATTAGCCTCACATTCACTAAGGATGTACTTTATGAAGTGTGGTTGAGAGATAGAATTTGAAGACGTGAATGAAGTGTTGCTCACCCATTAGTTTGTTGTTGCGTCAAGGCAGCGACTATGCCGAGAACAGTGGTGACAACGTTCCCCATAATGCAAAGGAATTTAACGAAAGTGATGAAGAAAACACAGTAGAGCCACCAAACTGCTCGAGAAAAATTGAGAAAGAATGAGCAGGTACCCGAATATATAACTGCAGCCCATGCCCAGTTCACAGGACAAGGGACATCATGTTGATCAAACTACGAGCATCTTGCAGTCAAGCCACTGGAGCCGCATTCGGCCAATAATCGGGGGGCCATAGTGCCAATAAGTCCCCTTATTTCCCATTTTACGACGGCACGTAAGCCTCATGATGATCCAACTTGTATCTTTCGAGATCTGATCTCCCTACTCATGACTAGATACATCGTAGCGGGACAGGGAAGCTCTTGGCCTCAAAGTTATCAGATGGAATTTCTAGTGTTGGCAGAATGGCAACTCGATAAACATTGGTCAAAGGAGCTTTCCGGATGAAAAAGAAATCAGATAACGGAAAGCCACCTGCAGGTGTAAGTAATTTTCGTGGCCCAAAAGATGCGAGATCAGCAAGGTATACGCCGAAAGTGGTGATTTTGTGGAGAGGAGAGAGCGTACCTGAAAGCAAGATGGGCAGCGACTCAGATTATCGTAGGACATGCTCGTGGGGAAAGTCCGTGATTGGAGTCGTGGGCAGATACTTTCGGTAATCCGATCTGTAGATCGCTATTTTAGGATAGGGGGACGGGACGAAGCCGCCGCCGCTTAGTTAGTGCGCTCAGCCACTAAAAGCACTGCATCAACGCCACCAGGGGATGAAGATTGAGTACTTCCTGCAATGCTATGGTAATGTGATGACCTTGAGTTGGTTGTTGAGTAATTGCGGCGCAGAGCTAGTCGTTAACGGCTTCTTGTAAAGAGGTGTTCGCTCTTCCTGGTTCTGCTTGATCACTACCCTATGTGAGATATTGTCAATGACCCTTGCAGATCTCGCTCAGTCTCAGTTAAAGTACCGTAATAGACATTGATGGAATGGAGAATGAGAATAAATCTGGAGGCTAGAGAGGGTAGGCTAGATGGGAAAAGACATGTATTATCCGATGTCGAATGCATAGAAGCTTCCATGTCTCCACAACCAGATGCATGACAAAGCAGCACACGGTGCTGTAAGTCACCACTGTGAGTGCCTGGAACTGACCTGGAGGATTCCTGACATCTCGGCCTTAGGCTCCACAGTGACTGAAGTGACGCGGTCGGTACAAGTCATTTGCTCCTGAATTTCCTGCAGTCAGTGCAGTGTTTCAACTGATGTTGAGCCACAATCAAAGCTCTGAGGTAATGCGTCGTTATCAGATCTTCAAGCATCCTGTTCTGACTCAGGAGGCGAGTCTTCTTCATACCCTAATACCGAAAACACCACTCAGCAGGTAGCACTGTTCACTAGGGCTAGAACAGTGAGGCCAAGCCTCAAAGCCCATTGACGACATGGTGGATCAAGCAACTCGGGAAAAATACTTGAGGACATTCAAGTACAGCTAAGGATTGCAAGATTGGAATTCGGGCGACCCTTGACTGGCAATCTAGTGAAGTCAGTCTGGATGCTCGAAGAAGTTGTACAAAATAGTCTAGCGGTTTTGGGTGACATATACTTGGCGTTTTGCGTATGGAGAGAAGCGTAACAATTCGGATATCGAATTTATTCGTTGCGTTTGTCTCCAAGATCTTGCTGAAGGGCTCGACTTAAAAGCAGTGTTTGGTGCACTGATGGACTCGAAAACTTGAAGATTATATACTGTGTTCGCAACCTTCGCAAATCTGTTCTTTAATTGTGCTGGTACCTGAGAAATGTGGTTGTCATCAGATAATTTGCTTGTTCTTCGGGTTCAGGGCTAATGCCAAGTTGACGTGAAGCTATCGGTAACTGGCAAGAGAAGATTTCTCTTTCCTCGCAGCACGTGCTCGAGGCAAACAACAAGTGACCGCATCTGAGATGTTCGTACAAGGGCAAAGAAGGCCTCGCTGAGCAATGTGGGAAGAGGCAGTCCGGTCGCCAGTGCTCGCCCATCGAGACCGAAGCAGTTGCTTGGCATTGTATGCAAATGGAAATTTGGAAGGGAAAGGCATGAACGTCCAAATTGTACAGATTTAATCTTGAAACACGGCCCGGAGGTTATTGAGTGACAAGGGGAGTCGCCCCTGTTGATTAGGGCCGATGTTGCCTCCCCTGCGAGGCTAGGGCGGCATCCTTGAACAAGATTATGCGGCTCTGTATGGGTTTGGTGATCAATATCAAATGATTTGGCCCCTGACCGATCGTAGGACTTTCGTATACAAGCCCAATCCCATGGGTCGCCTCGGTGGAAGGATCCGAGGAGAAGTACGCGGGATGGAAAAGAAGCTATATAGACATGCATACTATACTGTTGGTGATATATCACCGACATTCCCCCCCCCAAAAAAGGCCGCAATATAGCTCGGATGAAAGAAGAGTGCGGAGAGCAGGACAAATGTAAAGTGACAAGAGCAAGAAAATCAAATTCGTACTAGCAAGGAAAGACGAACAGCGCAAACCTTTTCCCCGGTCGAAAGGCCAAACCCAATCGACCTTGGAGCTCAATCTGGGGTCCGCAATGGCACATCCAGGTACGCTTCCTTGACCAAATGTCGAAATCTTCTCTCCTGGGAGAGTTTGGCTGATCAAGCTCCACAGCAATCTTGCCCCACTCCAGGTTATGTCCATTCAGGAAAAAGCCAAGGGCAGGGAGGCCGGACTTCACGACCTTCTAGTAGTGGCACCGAGTTCCCTCAGCGGAAGCGTTTGAACACTTCAGAACCGAGTATGTCTCAGAAGGTAGGTCCTCGTTCTCTAATAGGATCGGTACAACAAGATACCGGCTGCAAAATAAGAGATTTGGGTATATGATTGAAGTAATTTTGGTACAAGGACGGATCTGTCGAAGAAGTCTTCTGAAACATATGAAGTGAACGAGCAGGATGCGTAGACAACGAGTCTGGATATCCTGCGCCAATCAAATATGCTGACATAAATCGGTGGACGCCTATGTGCCAGATGCAAAGCAAGTTGGGCTGAACCACCATTTCCTTTATTTACACTTATGTATTCTTTTGAATTTAGTCGTTCCTCGATGTTCGGTAGGCATGTCGTGGCATTACGATCGGGCGTTGCCGAGATCGAGCGAAGGCTTCCGCTGCCTGTTGTGAGACTGTGTCTGTTCTGATCATGCTTCCAATGGACATGAAGAATCTAGAAGACATAAGAGCGTCAGTGGTTTGTCTTGGACTTCCACGTTATCAGAGGATGCGTACCCAAAGGTTGCCCCAGATCCAAGCATATACTGTCCTAGTGTCCTCATTACACCGTTCGGTCCCGCTCCGAATCTCATGATGTTGACCGAGCCTTGGGGAAAGTCAGAAGATTATTTCGTGTAGTTAAGCAGGGGCACTGTACCGAATATGAAACCAATGATAACACCAACAGCTAAAGCACATGTTAGAATTCAAGTCTGGCTCTTGACAATACATTTTGAACCTACTGCTTCCCATCATAGCACCCATCTTGACTGTGAAACTGGTCAGTAGCTTTCTCCTTCTCTCACCTCAATGGCATAATGGCAGATGATACATACACTTATCAAAGGCAGATGGGCCACCCATACCTGCTCCTACTGGTACTGGCATCTTGAAGAGATTTGTTGGTGATGAAAGCAGAAGTTACTGATTCACGAAAGAGGATAAACCTTGGAGCCTCATTCTTTACCTTTCACAATGGCCGGCAACATCCGTGTGCACGGTCCATCAGCGCTTAGCTGGTCACGTGCGGCCTTCTTTTCAACCTCGCCTGCCCTGAGATCAGCGAGCATGGAGAATCTTCAATATCGTTTCTATCACTCTCTCTAGAATCTCTTCCACCTTATTTCGATATGGTAGCACAGTTCACGTGCAGTTGAGCGCGTGCCCATATTCGATCTCGCAAGCTGATAGGCCTATTGACTCGCGTGTGTCTCACACCCGTACCCATCCCCAAACTTTCCCAAGTTGGCAACATCAACGCCCTAAAGGCCGCTCTTTCACCACGAACAATTGGCCTGCGGTGCCTTCAAGACACATATGTGAGTCTCCTGCACTCTATCCTTTCCTTGGAGACCAAATGCAGGGACATGCGGAGGAGGTTGCAGCTCTCTGCTGCCCTCGCTGCTTCGTGGTCATGGCGCCGAGAACTTGAGCACAACAGCTAACAGCATCCAACAAAGCAGTCCGACACTGAGCCGCATCCCTAAATCCCATCACAAAGGAGGTTACAAATTGTTTGTTGGATATTAGACTGGCAGCTGGAGGATTCAAGCGAAGCGCCCAGGTCGTGGTGTTGAGTTGCACGGGGGAGGTCACGACGCGGAGCATTCCATAACCCTTCAACAACAGAGTCATCCCTCATACCCTCATACATCGTCCTCAAGTGGAACACCTTACATACGTACCTGATGACGGCAGTTGCGAATCCTCCGAGTTTCCAACAAACCAGTCGGTCGGCATGGAGTGCTAATGTCAGCCAAGGAGGTCTCAATGCCATGAACGCCGACGAAGTCGCCCGAATGTTCATGCCACGGAAAAGCGCCCAGCGCGCCAACTCATCCTCTTCAATATCTTCGATGTCTTCGAACTCCTCCACATCTTCGACCACTACCATCCCTCAACCAGCTCCTCAACTAAATGGGGTTCCTATGCAGTCCTCAAGCGACCTCAATTCATGGGGAACAGCTGCTGCAAGGAAGAAGACACAGAGAGCAGGACCATGGCCAACAAGTAAAGCAGAAGCATTATCTAGCGTCGCAGGGCAGCGACCGCCGTCGATATTGAGCACGAGTAGTGGACCCAGTTCGGCTTCTCTTACCGCAGCCTCACCCATCGTTCCATCACAACACCTCCTCCAGAGTCCCGTACAACAACTAAACGGGAATCGACCCGCTGCTCAACCTGTTGGCGAGGGAAATCCTGTGCTCTATCTTCTCTCCATGAACGGAACATTTGAACGCAAGACAATATCTGTACCTTTCTATCCTGATAGCCTACGAATTGGTCGCCAAACAAATGCAAAGACAGTACCTACCCCCGCGAATGGTTTCTTTGACTCGAAGGTTTTGTCGAGACAGCATGCAGAGATCTGGGCTGATAGGAATGGGAAAATTTGGATTCGAGACGTCAAATCTTCGAACGGCACTTTCGTGAACGGGGCAAGATTGTCCGCTGAGAATCGAGATTCGGAACCACATGAGCTTCAAACCCAGGACCATCTGGAGCTTGGTATCGACATTGTGAGCGAGGATCAAAAGACCGTAGTTCATCACAAGGTGGCTGCAAAGGTTGAGCACGCAGGATTTCTCGGAGCGACGAACAATGTCATGGACATGAACTTCGGCGATTTAGATCCGGCCAATGGTGCAATGATGTTGCCTTCCCAAGGCTCGCTGCAGATGAGAGGTAGAGCAGGAAGCCAGGGGTCAGTAGGAAGCAATGGTCGATTGGGACCTCCAACCAGCGTTGCAGGCAGTCAAATGAGTGTTATCAGTCAGCAAAGACCTCTGAATTTCTGGCTAACGCCAGTAACTACGGAGCAGATCGTGAAAAGAGTAGCAGTAAGTAGTTCTCCGAACAATTCAGGTTTCCCAAACTAACATTCATAAGCATGAGATGAGGGCTGCAAGATTACAGTCCAACGATCTAGGACGGACTGAAACTTTCTTTGGCTCATTACTTTCGAAGGAGGACATAAAAGAGAATGATAAACCCCCGGCTGTTGAGGTACCAAAGGGTCCACAAGTGAATGGTGCGGCTTTGCCATTCCGAGCCGATCCCAAACCTCGTTTCTCAGATCCTCCTGCGCCACCTCCACAGCAACCACTTCCAGAAAAGCCCGACGTAGCTCGTGCACAACACTTCGAGCCTTCTTCGCCGTCACTCAAGCGATCGAATACCGAGCGACCCCGATCTGTGCCTAATGCCTCCCCTGTTCGCCAAGAGCCGACAAGCCAGATCCTTACACTGGTCGAGGCTTTGGCGTCTGCCAAGAAAGAGATTGATATACAGAGTGCTCGCATGAAGGATCTGGAGGAAATGCTTCAGAAAGAACGGCAAGCACGTGAGGCTGCGGAGGAGGCTGCAAAACGATTGGAATTACTGCAGTCCGAGCCAAAGACGAATGGCCACGTCAAGAGTGATGCCGAAGGTTTGATCGTCGAAGAGGCTTTTGAGCCACCTGCGGAAGTCACCGAGAAGGATAGCGAGGAGTCCTCAGAGCCTACTCTCGATGAGACCGCCGTTGATCCAAAACCTGTCAGCGAGTCGACATTGCTACTTGAGAAACGCCTGGAAGCTATGCTTGGTGATATGGAAGAATTAAGGAATCAAATGGAGTTATTCAAACAAAGGGCTGAAACAGCTGAATCAGAACGAGATGTAGAGCGAAAGGAGCGAGCGACGTTAGCAGAGATGGTAGAGAAGATCAGACTGGAAGAGTCAGCACGACGGTCATCGTCGACGGAAAGAGCAAGGTCACCAGCTAAAGGTGAACTCGCCCCGCAGCATGTGCTCAACGGCAAAGGCGACTCCCTGCACGCAACACTGGGTCCTCTTCTTGAGACAGCTGGACTCACAAACGGTAGTGCTGTGGCCTCGGAGGAGAAGGAATTGGGCCACACTGCTGTAGGCACCTTGTCGAGATCACCTGGCGATCACCCCCACTTACTATATAAAACCACACCCTACGCTTCGATGTTGGGAGTTGTACTGATCGGCATGGGGGTAATGGCGTACTTGAATGGTTGGCAGCCACCCAAGGTGGACGGATAGCAAGTTTGCAAGATCAACGTATTCGACACTCGCTCTTCCCAAAAGTTGATACAGGCCTTCAGCCGCGGAACAATATCCTTTGTCATTTTCTTTCAGCGATGTAGTGGCTTTTGCATGAGGCGTTTGGGGCCATGGGTGTACATACCGGTGGTGCTTGGGAACTGCATTTGCTTGACCTTTCTTGGTCTTGTTCCTTCTTTTACTACGGTGATGATGACGAGATGAGATGGGGAATGCATTAGGGAAGAGATTGAGATGGTCTGCTCGAGTACGCTCGAGTAGATACTTCGTGTCAGATTATATGTTCTACAGTATAACGAATCGAAAGGTTCAATTTGCAGTGGTTCTCGCTGCGTTCAAATAATGGCTTCTGAACTGACCCGCATTAATTGGCTTTCTTCTGGACTTTGACGACGGTGCAATCTCTGTATTATAGGTACCCTGCCCAGGAACAGCCTTGTTACCAATAAATTTAAATTTCGCTCTTTTCGCTCTCTAATTTCTCCGTTGTCACATGGAAAAGCGCTGATTGGGCGAGCTGAGCAACTTGGACCTCCTCCCCTCCTCCACCCCTTGCATCCTGATCGGTGTTCACGGCCAGCGTCCCCGCAATTTCCCTGTCTGAGCGTGCACAATTACTTCTAAAACCCGACGTCGTCGCAACTCACCATGCGCTCCATTCAACATAAAGTGTTCGACGAGATTATGAGTCGCAATCCTCTCAGCCCGAGGACGAAGCACCGAGTCGCAAGTGAGACGTGATGGACACCATGACCCCGTCGGAGCGAAGGCTGGGGGAGGAGCGTCTGCTGGACGTCTACAGAGCTCAATCAATATCGTTCGCACCTACACAGACGCCAATCAACTATGGCCCTCAGTTCATAGCTCAGAGCTGGCCACCACAGCCATCGACATTGTGGAATGAGGCCTGTACGTCTCATTTGAACTGGCCAGCCGATCCGTTCACCTCAGAGATATCGACGCAAGGCGGTGCCTTTTATACCTCGGAGAATTCAAACCTGGAGAGTGCCCAATATAAATACGAGCCAAGTGCAGTCTCCAACGCTGTGCCCTCTTACCTTCAGCAATATATTCCACCCGCCAATGATGTTTCAGCGGAATACTCAACTTCTTGTCCTTCTCAAAGACCTCAAGCTGCAGCACAGCCACTCTATACGAACATTCCTACCTCGAATGGTCCTGGCTACTCTCACCAAATTGGGTACAGTACGTATCTCCATCCATCAATACCTCACGATGCAGCACGGATGCCCATCGGAAACGACCCAATCCGGAGTATCCATACCAATTCGGCCCCTTTACCGGATCTGAACGCCCTTGAAGCATCCTCAAAGGTGGTAGTGCTCGACTGGTCAACAAGTGGACAAATGGCTGGACCTTCTACTACTAACATCACCTCTTCTCATCAGGCAATAATACCAAAACGGAAACACACGTCATCGGAGCCAGTAGCTAAGAAGGAATCAAGCTCATCTGAGGATGAACTCGATGAGTTCGTTGTTGTCTTTGAAAATTCCCCTGGTGCTTTGGCATCTGTCAAACGGAGGAAAAAGTTAGATGCTCCCGTGAGGAAAGCCGCAAGAGACGTGCGGAAGGCTGGTGCTTGCCATCAATGTCGATTTCGAAAACGGACTGTAAGTCAGAATATCCTCCAGAGGAGCAAATTGCTGACCCGTTGAAATAGTGTTCAACTGGCACGCCATGTAACTCCTGTCTCAGGAAGGGCAACGGGCTCCGTGAACTCAAGTGTCAACGTGAAAGTCCCTTCGTTGGGAAACCAATGCATCAGTGTATGACCCCGACCCCTATCTCCTCTCAAACTGACATCTTTAGACTTTGAATATTCATCGACAAGAAGAATAGTCTCATTTGACATCCGTATTAGTCAGAATGCTTTCAGATCTCTAGAAAAAGAAATGGTGACCATTGACGGCGTTAGCCATCTCTCACATCCAATCCAACTTCGTGCACGATGGAAACTTTTGGGTGATTTCAAGGCCGATGAACGAGAAGTCATCGACCATACTCGAGATTCAAAGAAACTTTTAAAAGGGCGAGAGGACAGGCTCGAGCAGGTCTTGATCCTTGAAGATGAAGCAACGCTCGGAATCCAAGTTGAACAATGGGCCGTGGAATATTCATCCAAATTCGTCCATGCAGCGGGTCCAGAATTCGCCTCTACGACGGCGGCAGTCATTCTTGGCACTGCATACGTAAACAAAGGTCTTCCTGAAGTAAGTCATACTCCTTACGTACAGCAAATAAAACTAACACTTCGTCAGTCCGCCCTAGTAGCAGCCATGCTTCGAGTCGCTTCGCTTGCATTCATCCTCCGCGCGGGCGTAAAATGCACACCCAGCACCTTCAAATCATCCTCATACCGCACAATTCAAGCATCAATTGATACAATTCTGTACGAGCGCCTAAAGCTCGCAGAAAGAGATCTTTTCCAAATGCTTCAGCGACTTGTGTTCCGCTCTTCAGGGTACCTAAATAGGGAACAAGTGTACCCCGTCGCACTTGTCCTCTGGCAGCTTTTGCGTATCCTATGTATTGGCGCTTCTCACCTCTCGAATCTCGTTCAGAGATTCCGAACAAAAGGTACGGTCACCCTCTCCATTTACTCTTGCTCTCCTTCCATCAGCTAACACCCCCGCTTAGCATCCGTACAAGCAGACTACCAATTCCACGCCCTCAAACTGGTCCTCTCCACCCACCTCGCCCTCTTCCGCTCCTCAAACCCCCTCCTGCTCGACTTCAATGACAAACTCCATCAAGATCTACTAGGTCACGATCAAAAGTTGATCAAATTGGCGGTGAAGATGAGGAATGTGGTGGTGGGGTTTAGGGAGAAGGGATTTACGGATATGAAAGGGAGTATTGCTTATAAAAAGGGGTATTTTGATCTTTTTAGGAGGGTGTATGATGGTTTGTGATGTCTTTTGGGGTCTTGTTTAAGATATTGATGTTTAGTTTTTGTTTTGGGTCGGCTTCGGTTGGTTTCGTCAGCGTTACGGTCTCGTTTGTAAGATTCAGTGAACTGGTTTGAGACGCGTGGGGGGAAAGACGAAGTGATGATAGGATATGTATTGAGTCATAAATTTTTACATCCAGCTCTTGTCTTCAACATGCGAGCTGGGCTTGATGTGATCGACTGATCGAGTGGAAAGTGGGTATTGCCTACGGAAGTATGTCTGTTCATGTCGAAGCCACCGATTTACTGTGTGATGGTGTTCACTGAAAACTTTGTGGCTTGCTTGGTAGGGAAAACTGAATTCCTGATTTTGGAAGGTTGTGTCAAAAGTTTGTCGCCAAATCCATTCCTTAGGTCTTCCTCATGGAATTCAATACACCTAATCGGGCAGAGCTGGGTAGATTCCAGCCACGTGAGCCAAAAAAAAATTACAGATACTGAGTACCATGTTTCTTCTCCATATGTCTTCTCCAGTTATCTTTCCTTGAGAAGAACACTGCATCGCCGCCCACTGTTTTAGAATATTTGCAGCTTTCAACGGTGCAGTGATATCCTGATCAGTCTCATGATTAGCATTTATCGCCGGATGCTTTAAATGTTGCAGCTCTTCAAAGATTGGAGAAGTCCTCTGCCTTTGCAAAAGTTTCTGAAATTTAGAAAGAGGGCAAGGAGGGTGCTTACGTCTAGTACGTGAGTGAGCAGAGTTACTATGCCTCTCGAGATGCGTGACCGTGCCGAAAGACTTGCTGCAGGTGGGGCATTGCTTTGATTTGGCGTGGTAGCGCATGTGATGACTATTTGAGTCAGTCTATCTTCTTATGAAAAGAAGGGATAGGGAGGACTGACTTTAGTTTGTATTGCTTGGAGAATGTTCTGCTGCAGGAAGGCTCTGGGCACGGAAAGTGCGAGGATATTGCAGCGGCCTCATCATCTTCGTAACAATTTTCTGCAGACGAAAGAGATAGTGTTTCGGGAACGGCCTCTGATAAGGGGACGGCCATAGATATTCTTGAAGCCAGATCGCGCTCCACTTCCGTGGGTTTCCAGAACAGCATTGGCGGCCCTGCTGAATACCTCCCAAAATTCAAACCTAACTCGTGTGAGTCGTGTGGAATAGAAATTATCGCGTTACGACTGCTGTCTAATTCGGCTTTTTCCCAGTGAGTCTCCCTCCGAGTCTCCGCGGTGCTGTCGGAACCCCGATAACCCTTGCAACGCTTTGCACGACAAAACAACCAAACAATGACGCCGATAGCCAAAACGCCGAGTATGATACCCAAGACGAGTCCGGCAATTTCTCCTGGTGTTTGCATTTTGGCGGTTGCGCGAGGTGCAAGAGTTATTCCATCTGAGCGACGAGAAGACGGTTTTGGTCGACTATCATCTCCAGTGATCAAACACCAGAACATAACAGATGTAACAAGGAGAGCTACGAATCCTCTGATAATCCGTTGGGTAGAAAGGCGTGTCAGCCTTGCCGAAAAGAGGTCCATCTTCAAGGCTTCTGGGAAGAGTTGAGGGTTGCTGGAGATTCTGAAATGTGGTAATGAACAAAATTGGGTAATTTATTCCAGTTGCAGAGATCGAAGAATTCAGGAAGGTTTTGATGCTTAATAGCATGTCAATAATCACAGAAAAGGTAAGGATGGCTGGGTTGGAGGCCTCAAATTCTCCATGGCCAATGGGCACAACCGAGCCGCGTCAGGGCATCAGTGTGGCTTGCACATGCATTGACTGGGCTTATTTTGATCAATACGGAGGTACATCGGACGGTATTTCCACTGTTCTGGATTTGAGGAAAGAAATATGAGGAGATTCTATTTTCTTGGGTAACTTATTATGTCGTAGAAACCAGTTAATCTAAACAATTCATCCATAAGCCATTATGTTTTGTGGAGAGCTGAAGTAAACAGCCATGTGAGAGACAGATTCCACACAATACGTTTTACGAAATCTCGGAAAGGAATTGTTAGTTGATACATGGCAGGAGAGGGCACTACAATCTTTTGGCTCAATATAAAAATGCGCAAGAGTGCTAAAAAGAGGTTTTCTTTTCTTTCTTTACACTCGTTGCAGGATTGCGAGAAGTGTGGCAGTTCCGACTGGAGGCCTCAAAATTTCCAGGGCCAATACCCCATAGGAGCCGGGAGGACCACTTGGTTGCACAACATCCATGAGACCTGCAGCTGCATTAGGTCTGAAAATTTGCAGGGTAAGCAACATCAAACGACGTCAAAATATGATTTTTCGATCGACTAACACTTCAAGATCGACACCACTACGATGTACAAGTACAAAATCATCCTCCAGGGAGGAGGGGTAAACACGTGACCAAACCCCTCACTGCCAGGTAAAACAAGGGGAGAATCGGGAGTAATTGCGCCATTTAACCAGCAAATAAAACGCATGATTATCGTCACACTGTCTATACGTTTAAGCATCGCTCGCTGAGCACTGAAGAAACGCTTCAAGTAATATAATATGAGACTGAGAATTTGGTGATTTCAGCTTCAGCAGCTTGGTTTCCGATTTTCGACTTCAAAAATCAAGTGATACTTAGGCAAAGCTGAGACATCCCATCCACATAATCGACCTCAAGAAAACATCTCGACAATCACAACGCACACCAGCATCACATCCCTTCATGCGCCGATTCAGCCTCGGATCTTCCGCCAACTCACCAGACATGGCCTCCAAGTCGATTTCCAAAGCCGACCAAGAAAAAGCCAAAGAGCTCATGGACGCGTCACCCAGCTGCTTCACCGATACCAACGGCGTCATCACCTCAACCATGAACGACATCCCCGGGTTTCGCGTCGTCAAAGTCCTCGGCGCCATTTACGGCATCACAGTCCGCTCCCGCAACTGGGGTGCTGACATTGGCGCCTTCTTTAGATCAAGCGTTGGAGGCGAGATTAGGTATTTCACGAATTTGATGTATACGAGCAGGAACGCAGCGGTGGAGAGATTGGTGGGCGAGTGTTTGCAAAGGGGTGGGAATGCGATTATTGCATTGAGGTTTGATCAGTCTGAGGTGAGTAGAATGGTTAGGGTGATGAGGGAGAATTGAGGGGCTGATATGTGGTAGGTCAATACTTTTTCGCAGGTCTGCGCATACGGGACTGCTTGCGTTGTCGAGAAGATTGAGGATACCGGTAGTGCAGCGGCGGCATCAAATGCATAGACGCAAGGGGCGAAGCGCTGCGGTTGAAGGATCAGATCGGTGTTGCTGGAAGGAGATTTACGTAGGTTGGTGCCTTCGCTACTGTAACCATGATGCTGGTGATGATCAGTCCATCACCCCTAATTTGTTCTCAGCAACTGGGAATCACTTTATGCATCTCGAAGTCCTATTTCAGGGATACCTTCACAAGCAATGTCTATTGTGGAGTTGCAAAGTATTAGTGCAAAGCGACATCCCCAGATCGATTCATCATCTTCGAGGAGGGATCACCTTGCACTCTACAACCTCAGTCTGAGTGCTTCACCCCGGCTACAATTGCATGGATATTCCCTCTGATCTTCACTTGACGATTTTCTGCGCTCTCTCTTTTGTTCCTCTTCGTGATATTTACTATGTGTCTACTCGCCTAGCTGTATTAATCGTTGACCAAAGTTACTGGGTACTGCCTTTTCTTCGCTTTTCTCAAATTGTCAAAATGCATCCATATTCACTGCATATGGTATCTAATCACGTGGTTTTTGTGGTTTTGTTGCACATCGCAATTACGAAGTGTTCGCGGTTTCGCGGTTTCGAATTCGAAAGTTAAGGCGAAAGACGAACTTTCGTCAGTTTAACGTTTCGACAAGTGACTGAATTAACCAAATTACTCAATTTCATAAAAACCACACCCACCGCTCTCGGTTTACCACGCTTTAAAACTCTCCCGATATCTGTTTTATTATATTTCAGTTTTTAATGCATTTGCAGAAAAGATAACAAGTTCGAGTGCTGTTCTTTGTTTCTTGCCTCTTTGTCTCGTAACCTCGAAAGCTTCCTCCCCTGATTCCCTCCATTAAGTTTCCTTTAAGGATACTAGATGCATTGATACACATTGGCCAAGGGGGTTCTATTACATGTCGATATTCATGGTGCTATATACAAATCGGAAAGGCAGGCGAAAGTCGAACCGACGAAGCTGAGTCGTTAAAACAAAACCAAGACACAACTACTATTATATTTGAAGCTAATTATCGGCGCAATTGAATCACGTTAATAGCACTTAAGGTAAATGAAAGTTCCATTTGAGTGGCGTGTTGATTTGAACGTGTCCTTGGGAAAATAATGGAGTTCGATTTGACCAATCCAAGAGGAATGACGAGACGAACGAACGAAGCGCTTATGCTCATGCGAATCATAAGCGCTTAACAGCAGCAACTCCCCCATTTAACAGGCTGTTTACTAATAAATGAAGTTCTCTATAACCTAACTGGTAACCATAAGTCCATTCCTTATACCAATGTCGAACAGTAGTAAAAATTAGAGTTTGGATGAAAACGATTTGTTTCATCGTCTCGGGTAGCCTGCATTTTAAATACGTAGACTAAACCGAGAGTAGTGAGCTTAGATCTCAGGAAATCTAATGACTTGATTGATTCGTCTGGTTATCGAAACATGAAACCGATAAAGGTTCGTCTTTCGCCTGCCTTTTGAATTCGTGGATCGTAGTGCTCTGAGATGCATTTGTGCAACAAAAACACGTGATATTTGTCCAGTTGATCGCCTCAATTCGCGAAAGAAAAAATTGCTAAGACATGCTTGAATTCATGATATTCACTTTCAACAAGCTTCGCTTATGCTAACCAGTTTCATCTTGTTTCTCTCTCATCCGGCTCGAGGAGGCTTAATCTTCAGCTTTCTCAGTATCACTTTCTCAGACAGCATTTACAAGACGCAAAGGCTAACGCGAACCCAGTGCCGCATAGTTGATCTTCCTCCCGCGGAAGCAGGCTGGATGCATCGTACTCTGAGCTTAGACTACGCGTTGTTCTCAGCGGGGAGATAACCTTGATCGTTGATGGAAAGGCAGAGAAAGAGCTGAAAAAGCACGATGTCATTGCCATGAGGGGAACGAACCATGAGTGGGTAAGTCGTGGAAAAGAGCTTGCGAGGCTTTTTGTAGTGTTGGTCCCCAGCAAGGAGGTTGTGACCGACGAGGGTATGAGGTTGGAAAAGACGCCGGCTGGGGAAATTTTTGGCCCGACAGAGGAGGAAGATTAAGTTGTGGACAAAAACTTTGCACAATCATGTAGGAATGAGTGGCAAGATAAAGTGACAGGGTGCTTTGTGAGAAAAGAGAACCGAGTTCTTTCGGTTTGACGGAGGATTTAAACCTGTAGAAGAACCCACACGAGGAATAGTACTGCGAAGTATTTTGTAATCTTACAAGCCATTATAGCTACCCTTCAGGTCAAATCATCGAATCGCTCCGTTTTTAATGAATTTAACATTCTCATGCGTTAGAAGTTCTCTTTCAAAGCTGTAACAGAAGAAGAAATATATTTTTAGAGACGTTGGTTTCCTCTGACTAAGCGGATGGCACGTGCACGTACTGCCGAGAGCCCGGCAAGCATTGGGCACATAATTATTCAAATAAGCAGATTATGCTCCAACAATAAGTCCAAACCCTCGGTGTAAGTTCATCTGAACACTCATCTGAGCGCCCATCACTAACAGCTTAACAGCGTCTAGTTGGTTTATGGCGTCCGGCTGTAATGTTCAGTCTCACCGGAATGGTTCGTGCACAATAAATATCAATGCTCTCAGTCAATTGCTAACAATTGAAAAGTCGCGCGTTCGACTCGCGCCTGAGGGACAATATCAAATTTTTTACAAATTTTTTTGTTTGGTGGATGGGCTTTCGTTAATATTTTTGGCTGCCTAAGGCGCCCCAATTAGGGTAGGCCCCAGATCTAACGAGCTAGCAAAGGTCGCTACAGCTAGCCCTGTAATGGTGAAAGGTCTCTGCCCCTCAGCGCCGTTCGCCAATTGGCTTGCGATGTTTTCTCGACATCAACCGTGCCCTTCGGACCGCACGATCAATGCGCAGTGCGCACCCCAATCTGGGTCCGTCCAAAGAAGTTAGATAAAGAGTTGGGTAAGAGGCACCCTAAAACACCGCGGACTCGTTCGCTAATGCGCTGAACAACAGCGCTCAAGTCAAAGCAGCAAATCTTTTGCCCGTGGCATTTTACAGATCCCGATTTTCTTGTAGGGAGAATTCCTATACACATCTTCATATCCAATTGCATATACAGAACATGTTTTCTTCAAGCTTTTTCACCTTTTACGTCGCTCTTTCTTTCTGCAGCAAGTCTTTCGAGAACTGTGGGTGGAAGGCACTAGGGACCAATTTGCTGATTACAGGCACCGAATCTTCCTCCGGCTGCCTTCCCCATCGCAACATACTTCCTGAATCGGAATGATGCATGAGCACGAAATTGGAGGTTGCTCCAAAGTATGGGACATGCAGATTACTGGACAGGGCGTTATGAAGCATTAGGAGGCCACAATAATGGATGGAAAAGCTCGGCCAATTGGTAATCTACTCTTGTGTGTTCATTTTCGTCAAAACAGACATACTATTACTGACTGCATTTAGGTGATTACTTCAATATTAAACTCAGCAGCTCGTGTTTACACTAGTATCGCAACAGGAGGAAGCAACAGCATTCAACTGCCGTGATCCGCGACGTCCAACTCGTCTGATCCGTATGTTGGCGGCTTGTGCACTTTTGCACCTCTATTCTCTCGGCCCGAATTTGCAAATCATGGATCTCTACGAGTAAGCATGTCAGATCGTCAGCCTTGAGATACCGCCAGGGACTAGCTTTTCAACGACGGCTCCTGCTTATTCCAGTGCTGATCTCGTTTCGCGTCAGCACTTAGGCGGTCATTCCTTAACCCACAGCACAGTATGGACTTTGAATAGCTCTCAAGATCGACTCGTCTTTCCCGAATATTTTTGCTCGTTTCGTTTTGCCTCCCTTTCCCTCTGAACTTCAACATCATCGCTTTCTGTTCCCTAAAAAATGGCCACAGCCGACTATATTATCATTGGAGGCGGAATTGGTGGGTGCGTCGTGGTATCTCGTCTTCATCAAAAATGTCCATCAGCTTCAATCCTCATTATTGAAGCTGGTCTAGACGCCTCCAAACATCCGATGTCTGTCGACTCTGTACCCACACCGGTGTTTCAGCACTCAGATCTCGAAATGGGATTACAAAACCGTTCCTCAAAAGCATCTTGGCCATAAACCTTGCACTGCTGGTGCTGGAAAGGCTGTCGGAGGCGGATCTGCTATCAATGCTTGTACATTCTCTGCAACTCATTTCCACTTGATGCTTGTTGATGATCCAAGGCTGTTAGTTCCGTGGAGACAAGAAAGATTACGATGCATGGGGAAAGTTGGTGGATGATGCGAGGTGGTCCTACGCAGGGATGCTCCCTTACTTTCGCAAGACGGAGACTCATTACGGGCCTGACGCTGATCCCAACGGCCATGGCTTCGAGGGTGGGATGTATACAGCTAGTGTTACATCATCGGGACGTAATTATCCTCTCAGAAATATGGTGAAAGCAGTTTGGGAAGCGATGGGTCTCAAATACATCCCGGTTGCAAATTCCGGGTCTCCGCAGGGCTTTGCAGACGTAACAGAGAACCAGAAGAATGGAGAGAGGCAGCTGGCGACCGACGCGTATCCACGCGTGGGTGTAAAGTAATGAGTAAGACTCTAGTAAAAAGAGTTATCATTGAACAAGTTGATGGGAGGAAGGTCGCTACTGGGGTCGAGCTTGCGAACGGGGAGGTCATAACTGTGATGGAGGAGATTATCATCTCGGCTGGAGCATACCGAACACCACAAGTTCTTATGCTATTAGGCATTGGTCCTTCCGATGGATTGAAGAAGCATGGCATAGCGCAGATTGTGGAGTTGTCGGATGTGGGAAAGAACCTGCATGATCATTTGGGAATTGAGCAGTTGTAAGTATCACTTCGTCCTTTGCAAGAAACCAGTTGACCGTTTAGATGGAAACTACGCAACCCCGAAAATGGGTACTCCTTAGGTTCTCCCCTCTTCAATGACCCGAAATTCGCCCTCGGATCGCCAGTGGACTTCATCGCTACCCAGAGTGTGCCAACAGCAGGCCTGAAAGCAGCTCTCGAGAAAGACGAGGGTCCTGTTGCCGACAATCACCCTTTGCTCCATCCACCTCGCTCTCATATCGAAGCTTATGTGATTTACGCTGGCGCCAACAAGGAGGATCCTGTAATTCCTATGGATGGCTCACATATCACTACCAGAGTCATGGGTCTCTTACCTTGGTCTCGGGGTACTGTGACTCTGTCTTCGAATGATCCTGCGGATAACCCGATAATTGATCCTAATTAATACGCTACGGAAGCAGATCGATACGTGATTCGAACGGGTTTGAGAGGAATAGCGAAGATGCTGACCGCAACAGATGAGGGAAGGTCGTTTGTGGAGTGCGAGACCACACCAGCTGGATTCAAGGCTATTACTGAGGAGACAGGAGATGAGGAGATTGATAGGCGGGTGGCGAAAGCTGGAGACACTCAGTGCCATCCTGCTGGAACCGCGGCAATGGGGAAGGTGGTTGATGCTGATCTGAAAGTGTACGGTGTTGACGGACTGCGAGTCGTGGATGCCAGTGTTATCCCGATGCCCATTGCGGCACATTATCAAGTTTGTGTTTATGCGATTGGGGAGCAGGCTGCTGATATTATTGCAAAGGAGACTTGAAGCTTGAATGATGAGCTGGGAAGTCAAGAAACTGAGCTGATGAGAGAAGGAATTTGTGTATCAGGACTTCATTCTCAACCAAAACTTTTACCGCGAAAGTCAAATTTTAATCTTATCTTGGCAGATTTGGTTTTATTGATATTGAGCCGAAAATCTAATGAAAGTTCATCAATTGGGGCGAAGATCTTTCTTTTGCTTTAAGGCATCTTTGAAGCCAAAGTTTGCTGGTGTGTCATCGGTTGATACTGGATTGCTTAGCAATTGATATGGCATCAAGCCAAATACTTGCAAAGTCTGCAAACCCAATAACCTATTTATTTACAAGGGATTCAACTTTGGTTCCTTTTTTCTTTCGCAAGGTAACGCGTCTAAGCCGAGTGCCAGATGGTTTGCTAATGCCCCCTTACTAACCCCTCCCCCCCTCCCCCCCCAACGACAAAGTGAAAAGCCAGGCGACTTGTCATATCAAACTATATGCTGGGGACTCTTGGGCCAATATTTTGGTCACAAGGCATTAAAAAATCCCAAATAGTCAAATTTCCAGAACTTGCGACCGAAAAGCGCATTTGGCCCGTTTACTGGTCGGCGATTTCCTTTTCCTGGTTGGGCATTTCGCACAGAACTTTGAGTGACGACCAAGCATCTTTCAAGAATTAGCTAGTATCTCCCAAAGAGCAAATGCCAAGAGCTTGGAAAATCGGCTATCCTCAACGACTATTGCCTTCTTTCGTCGTCGCGCAGGCGAGGGCTTAGGGCAAGACTGAAGGAAGCACTTCAAGCCAGTGGAATGACGGCACGTCCTCTGGAAGTAGGGTCGCTTTGCTTGGCATGAACCCGACGATCGTTTGAGACACATTGATCAGGCGTAGAAGTGCCCAGAAGGATTCCAACTAAGCTAAATGCCACTTACACAAGGTTTATCAGGCAAATGGCTGTTCGAGCTCAGCACGCGGCACGCCCTATATATAATTCTGCACTTTCAGTTCTGGGCTGTTATCGTTACCAGCTTTCAATCCAATTCAGATCTTCGATAGAACTTTTGAGATCGTCTGGCTCGCTCAAAATGTCGTGCTACGACGGTGGGTACGATGGTGGGTACGATTGTGGGTACGACGGGACGGGCATGACGGTGATTATGATGGCAGGTACGACGATGGAGAGATAATGATGGGCACGACCTCGGCGGCGACAGCTATGACTACGATAATGGAACGGAGCAGCGAGGCCATCCAAATGAAGACTAGTCCGGACTATAACGAGCAGCGGCATGATAATTCACTTCGCCAGAACGCTAACCTGATGGATGAATACCTTGCCTCTCAGTTCTTGGATCGCCCGTACGAAGTCAATGCGTGGCTTACCAGTGCTGCAAAGTACGGGGAAGCGGCTCATCCCATTGCGTGAACAAACCAGCGTAAATCAATGGGCCGGCTTGGTCTGAAAGATAAGCATCTTGCGGAGGACGATCAGCGGTGTCTCGGTGAGGCTGCCGGGTTAGACGACCAGTCGTTGATAAAGCTGATAAATCGATCCAACAACTTGCGGTCGTTCATTTATCTCATTTCAACGTCTCCAATAGTTCAGGTGAAGGCCAAAGGTATAGTCGCGAAGCCGCTTCAAGACCTTGCCAAGGATGAGGTGCATCACCAAGCAGCCACTTTTGCAGCAACCCATCCAGATACCATTCATCATCTGGCTACTTCTGTCGAACCTATAATTCACGCGGCAGCCCCCATAGCTGATGCACTTCCGCACGTTGGAGTGTTTACCAAAGGTTGGAAGTTTATCAAAGGCACGTCAAAAGCAGCGAAGAAACAACAGCGCTACGTCTTTGTAGAAAACCCTACGTCGAAAAGGGTCAGATTTTAGCCACTACCAGCCAAAGAACAGCTACCGCAAAATAGTCCATTCTATCTCTCCTTTCAGATCATCACTATACCAGATACTTGTCTCTACAACCGCCATTCCTCTCCTTTCATAATGACCATCTACGTTCACCACCAGCATCACCACAAAATCCGTCGGTTCCAGACCTAACACTCTCTCAACTGTGCCGTCCGAGAATTCGAAAATGGGTGAGCTATCACCACAACTAACGGCAATGAGCTTATAAATATGATTGACAGAAATTATCGATTGAGCGGTTTCTATATTGTCTAGGACCACCTGGATACGCACGTATCCAGGATTTCCCAATACATAAATACCAGTCTTACCTTCAAGAAAGGGTGAGGAGGTATAGACGGACCGTGTCAAGAGAGACAGGGTCGGAGATGTCGGGTTCATTTCAGTAGGATCAATGTCCTTATGGTTTGATTGGAGGTACTGGTTCCATTCTAGAAGCATCTGAGACCATGATTTCGATGTATTCTGACTCTGCGGAGCGTCATTGGGGGGTATGCAGCGAAGCCTAGCGTCATGCAGTCCAACCTGCTCCAAGTTAAAGAATGCTCTCAATTGAATCGGCCAGTTTCTCTTCATTCCCGTTACTTGGTATGTCAGATAGAGTCAAGATCGAGGGCGGGTGATACTCACGAGGTGCGTACTGCAACTTATCCTCGAGACCTCGAAGGCTGCGAAATGCATACCGGACAGGTCCGATCCAACCAGCCCAGCTCCAACTTGGGAATATTCGAGGTTTCGAAGAGATTACCGAATCGTGGATGATCCGCCGAGATAGTTGCCCAGCTTCAACTGGTTCCCAAAGCAAGGCGACTGGGAGAGACTCAAGTGGGAGGCCGTGCTCCAAAGCTGGAGCGTGATCATCGCCTGGCCAGATGCTACTGATTATGCCGGCAAATGCAGCAATGATATCGGAGTTGTAGGACAATTGTCTTTTGGTGTAAGAAGGTACTGCTTCCGTATATTTCTCCAGTCGCGCAAGGGGAGTCTGACTTCGTGGAATTGCTTCTGGTTGAATGATAGGATCTGGAGTCCTGTCCCAGCTGTTACCCCAAGGTAGGATCGATTGGTAGCATGTTGGCAAGTCTCGAGTCTCTAGAACGTAGCCCTCTCTCCATTCGTTAAGTTGTGAGGTCCGGAAGTACCGGTGCCGATAATTTTGACCACGATCGAAGCTGAATCTAGGTAGGTTATCGCCTGTTTTATGGTCTAGCCCATGGTATGGACACGAATAAAACACTTCCGTATCCGTGAAGAAGAGACAACACTTTGACAGAATGTGCTCCTGATACGTCCAGCCCCTGGTATTCCAATACGTGTCTTCAACAAGGGCATGAAGACTCGGTCGACCTAGAGCTAGTTGAACAAATTTTCCATTTGTGGGGATCTTGGTCACAATTTCCTTGGCTCTGGAATGAGGAGAGAGTCCAGGAAGTCCAGCATTCGCATCATTGCCGCCGGCAGCCACGATTGTGAGGCATGCAGATTCATAGATTCGGTCCATGCAAGATACAAGAGCGTGCTTATCTTCGGGGTTATTCTGGTCGATACAGATGGAATCGACCCAGAGATATTGCTCTCCAAGAAGCCTGGTCAGATGAATCGCATCCCGAATGGTTCGTGGGAGGTCTTCGACAATGAAGGAGTTGTTTTCATTGAGGAAGAGAGCAGGTTGCGTATAGTTTCCCCAAACATAGGACAGAGCAACGAAGCGACAGGATACATTAAGCTCCACCAACGTGCTTTTGCAAGCATCCACAACTCGAAAGTGGGCAGCTCCCAGCTGACTCAAATCCAGCGTAGTCTGTGACGCTGTATGAGGATGGATCTGTTGGCATTCGCGGATCCAAGAGCGAAAAAGAGAAATATCAACCTGTTCCGGGATGACCCTCCTCCGGAATAATCTCTTGTTGTATTCCGAGTAAAATGGTAGAAGAGGAAGTTCGCGATTTGGGAGTTCCTCGCGACATTCTCGCGTATCGGATGCCTCGTGCGCAAGATCCTCCACACTATCCGGGACGAGGCCATTCTCCTGGTCATCCAAGACAAGGTGTAGGGTAGTAATAAAATATCGCACCGTGTCCCTCATATAATAATGAGGGTCATAGTGTTTAGGCATCCAATCCGTCCCCAGCATCCCACACATAATGGAGTTCTCATTCTCAGCCCAAAGAGCATTCCTTAGCCAGCATCTGATAGGTCGCAGGCGAGAGATATCCTCGGATGACATGTTCCACATGGTGCGTATAGTTTTGGAGCACAACTTGCACAATGGACAGGTTGTGTTGAGGATTATGCTCTGTAGAGTCTGAAGAGGGAATAACTTCAACGATGGTTTGAACAAGGCTGCAATATCCACCGTTGAACACTGGGGGCATAATGCCAGAATTTGTGATGCAGTACCGTCGGTAGTGCTCGACATTTCACCGATATCCCGTTGAAGGTTCATGTCTCGTGATGAGTGCCTACTGAGGGTTTTGGACGTAGTTGAGCATCGCCTCGCCTAATGCAACATATTTTAGCTACGAGTATGTCCTGGCAATAAACTTACGACAGCGTGTATGCCTTTCACAAAACGAATTAATTAGAAGCTCCCAAATTGATGAAAAGGTTAATCATTGAAATGGAAACCGACTGTCGATAAACTTCAGGCAGCTCTTTTGAAGATGGTTCGCATGCTTTAGGCAAGCAAGGCTGAGCAATCTAAATATAGCTTGCCTTAAGGTGGATAAAAATATAACGCTCATTGGTGGTTACACCAAACCCCACTATTTTTCTAGACTCATTGTGATATGCAGAGGTAGTAGGAGAATAGGTCTTGATCAAGTTGCAAACGACGTCGGTCTACCCCAACAAGACGACAGCAAGCAGAACGAGGTGGCGGATCGGAAGGTGAATCAGGATATTCCGTTTGGGAATAATTAATTAGATTTCAGTGTTGCTTTGCAGTGGCGGGGCGGGTGCTTGCAAGAACGCCTATGTATAATTACCTGGGTACAGAAGCAATGAATTCTGGTTGAAAGTGTTGGTTTTGTTTTTGTTCGCCTAGTGCTCGTACACGGTGAGAGGCTTCCTGTGACCCCGCTGGAGATTAGTGTCATTCTTGCTCTACTTGATCTCCTGTTCATCTTCTATCTACTATTAATGGTCAAGAGAGAGTGCGTGCCAGCCTGCTGTCCTGTAGCCTCTTGAATCCATGGCTAGAGGAGAGTGGTATCCGAACTGCTGGCATCAGGGCCGATGCCAGTTCTATTCAGCTAACGAAGCTGCAGCCACCCACTTGCTCCAATCCTACATTCTATTCACATATCATCAGACCGAAAATCTCGGGCATTCGATTAATACACTAGAGAGGAACTCTAGAATGACTTCCTTTCATTTGAAATTATAGCTTCTTTCAATCTCCTGCAGGCATACCCGGCATCCACGCAGCAATTTTACCTAAAAGATCGTACCTCGCAGCCGCACAAGCCCTCACGAACGGCTGGATGTCAGGTATCAGCCATAATTCCCGCTTAGTGCGTGGCGGCTGCGCGACGATCAGGCGGATCGTGGCTTCGGAGACGATGGGCTCCGTAAATCGCAAATCCAGCTTTGCAGCTACGGCTTTGCTGAATGCCAGGAGTTTGTTGTGGAAGATTTGGTCCGGGAGAGAGTGTGTTGGAGGTGGAAGTTGAGGAGTGAGAGGTCGCGGGGGGCTGGGGGTGCGTTTGCGTTTTAGTGGAGAAGGTGGAAGTGCACGGTTGGGTGTTGTCAGGGGCGATCCGAAGGCGGGCGAGGAGTCGGAATCGTGGGAGTCTTTGGAGAACTCGACGGGATCGATGGTGATATGCTCCATTGTAAAGGATAAGCCGGTGGGTAGCTGCGGCGCCGCTTGAAGCGCTTGCTCTTGAGGTATTGTGGCCCCCCCTCTGCGATCGGGGCTTAAGGTTGGCGTTTTTGGTTGGAAGGGCTGCGGAAGTTGTATCTTGTTGTCGGCATTGAATTGAGCAATGACACTGATCCAGTCTTCTCCGTACTTTTCGGCTCTTATCGGACCAATGCCGTTGACTTGGCATAGCTCATTTTCGTTCAGTGGTCGCTGGCGGGCTAGGTCCTCTAGAACGGAATTGTGAGCAACGATAAACGCCGCAACGCCTTGAGTGGTGGCGAGCAGCATGCGACGCTGTTTAAGCATTTCAAATAACTTCTTTTCATTATCATCAAGTGGTCGTACATCTGCTCGGGCGATCTTGGCTGCCCTTTTACGAGCCTGAGACTTCTTTTCCAGTTCGATGGATTCCAGTTGTGGTTCTATCGCCGGCTCCTGAACTAGAACATCAGGGTCTTGTTTTACTTCATCTTCGCAGGGTTGTTTGAAGAAATCCCGCACAGAGGTAGGTGCACCTCCTTTCTCTTGAGGCTGGAGTAGCAGAGCTCTAACTCGAGTTTTCAAAAGTGGCAAGTCTTTATCCGCATACTCGTCTGCAAGCAATGGCATTGGTGGTACCGGGTCCATGATTGATCTTTTGGCATTCATGCAGTGGTATAGCATGAAGGCACAGTAGGCGTCATCAGCAGCGTAATTTATCTGTGATTCTGAGAGAGGCTTGCTCCACTATATGATCGCAGTCAGTATTGATCAATAGAGGAGGGAGTGCGGGAGTTGGATGGTATTAAAAAAGGCCTTTCCCCTAGAAAGCATGTCCGGGGGTGAAACAAAAGTCGTGAAGCGCCCCAAAAATGGAAGTTTTTTCTCGGAGAACATCACCTACCTCACTGAACCTTGCTTTTCCCTTCCACAATGGCAACCCCAGATGAGTTTTCACTTGATCCGCCAGCGCCACAAGTTTAGTGGTAACTTGCTTGGTTTGCTCTCTCTCATATGTGACCAAGCTATGCAGATGGCTAAGTTCGAGAGCCGCCTTCGGTTCGAGGCCGAAGTGCTTCACAAGGCGGGAGAAATCTGCATTGATAATGCCAACGCCAGTCTTGATGATGTCTGGAGATTCGATGATCTTCCGTAGAGAAGGCGCGATGAGATCTTCTGTTGTTGTCCCAAGGTGAAGGCCAATGTCTATGATACTCGAGCGTCAGTTACAGATTGAAGAGGGATTGGCAAATATTTAGAAATTTAGCGAAGTTGTACTCAATTAAGCTCGGAATAGATACCACTGGGCGGGAATCCCAATATATCATCTGGAAGGGCAGAAATTTGGATTATCCTCAGCTCGTGAGATTCGGTAATCAAGCAATTTGGTTGCGCAGTGACTTCTGAAATTTGCAGAATAGTTGAATTTGCAACTACACAGAAATGGGAATGGATAACCTTAAATGGTACTTACGAAATAGGCCGATCCTGCTTTCGCTAGCAATCTGAATCAACCCAACTTTCTCCTGCAGCCGCGTCGAATCCGACTGCCAAGGCCATTCCATGTCAAAGCCCAGTACGGTCTCACTGAGAAATAAACGTGCATTCTCCTCAGACGCGCCTTTTGTGGAACTGTATAGTACTTTCGGCTTTTGGTTTTGAGAGTTGCGGTAATAGTAATGATGCCACCATTGAGGCTGTGAAGGCTCCCCAGCCTGCCCCTCTGGGAGGTTCAATCGATATGACAACGGCCACTGAACCACAAAGTCGCTTTCATTCGGACACGGTGCATCTCCATTCAACTCATCAGGAACAGTGAGATTCGCAGCCATGAGCATGAGCCAATTGCGGAGTGCGTGGGGCGAGCGTTGTGTTCTGCAGTATCTGAGAGTCTAGACGTTGGTACTTCGTATATGCTTGACGAAGCGAAGTGCGGATGCAAGCGAGAGGCGCAGCATCCGTGACCTATTAATACAAGAACGAGTAGCTAATTGTAGTTAGCATCAATCGTATCCCCCTTAATTTAGACGTGGGCCCAATCAGATGGACTTGGGGTTTTGGCCTAGTTAATCGAGCCTGTAACCCAACCAGCCGAGCCAGCTCACTTACACACCTAAATACCTAGCAGGCAAGACTTAGCAAGAGCGGTGTGGTGGGGATTTCAAGCATATTTGGCTGTGGTCACGTGGCTGCGCTCACATGGCTGCCGGAGCAAGCTATCCGTATATATATTTCCCCGCTTTCGATCTCTTTCTAGGAAATCTAAGCACCTTCACTCCTTAATTCTTCACTGCTCGTACGCTTTTGAGCCCCTGATCCCTAGTTGTGGAAGTCCATAAATATCTCTATCCTTGACTTATTCCCCACGATAGTTGGTTAATACACGTGACTTGTTATCGAAAGAGACGCGGAGTAGCAGAGAGTCTGTGATTTCTTTGAAGCGACGGACGATATCCGAGGTAGCGAACTGTAAATCTCTACTGCACCTAAAAGTGCTTTGCATAATGGACAATGGATAAGAGTCATGCCTGAGCTTCTCCACGCCCTGGCGTCCCCAAACCTCGTTAGAACGTGAAGTGGTGGGAAAGTCACGTTAGCTGAGATGTAATCATTTTAATCCTATGTTCCATTTACTTGCATCTAAAGGTCCGCGTTAAGAAAGTTACATTCATGCAGTCAGTGTAAAAACAAGTGTACTAAGTTCATTCGGCCTCCGTTTACATACGAGTGGCTAAGTAGAAATCCACCATTCCCACCTAAATAATTAGAGTTACCCTACGTATAGAGATTTATGTACTAGCAAAAGAAGGTAGCTTAAACTAAATCAGCGACCTTGTCCTGGGCGGTGGCCTTGTCCTGGACGGTGACCTTGTTCTGGGTGGCTTTTGGTTTCGATGCCTTTAACGTGACTGACATGTGCCAAAATTTCCAATGGACTCCCGAGAAACGGAAAAGAACTGGCGCAGTTACGCAAAGCAGAAGCCCAGTGACCGTCCCGCTGACCGCCCAGTAGATCGTGAATGGCAGCTTGATTATGATCTTGCCTTCTGGCGGATCCGGCCACTTGAACATAGGGGTTGTGAGCAAAACCTGAGGTCGGGAATTAGCTGGTGTTTTCTTCAATTGGTGTGAGAAGTGCCGCGCACCGCCATGAACGTCAGCGGCAGAAATAGCAGCGTTAATACTGCAATCAGCACCGCGATCCAGCCTCCTCTTTCCGCTCGCTCTTGTGTAATAAGGGAATGTTGACTCGCTGAAAGACTAGAGAGCTTGACGAGCTAAAGGCAAAAAGTGTTAATAATGAACAGAAGGTGATGGAGCTTGGACCCACATAGTCCGCAACACTAGTTGTTGCGCGGTTATAGTCGACAACCCTGTCATGGCAAGCTTTAAGCCTGGCAAGTGCAACTCTATAGCCCTCCCAAACAAGCTTGTCCTCTGACTCTTTTAAGTCGTCTTCCCAGTAAGGTCTCCTCTGAAATTCTACAGTGAGCAGGCAAGTCGGCAAAATGAGAAATACTAGGGGTTTACCTCTAACAACCTCCTATTTGTTTCTTCTCTAGCTTGTTCGATAACCAGCTAGGCAGCCTTAAGACTATCGCCAATTATGTCAAGCCACTTGGTGCCCCAGAGTGCCTTTTGCAGAGCATCTGTTGCGCGTGTTCCCCCAAATTCATCTACCACGACAATATTGCTATAAAGGTCCCTGCCCTTCTTAAAAATCGAACCAGCACGTAAGCTTGGTGGATTGCCATGACGAACTATGCTAATGGAAGAAGACAACTTACGTAAAGATCTATACGCTCGACCAGCACATTCAGGACATCTTCATATCTCTTGGAAATAACGTCGCACACCTTGGTCAACAAGAAGATAAAAATAAAGTTTCTGGCGCTGATTTTATCGTACGAACATACGTCCAATATCCCTCTTAAGGGTCCCAAATCGTCTGATAAAACCTCGAGGTCAGGGATTCCAAGAAGAGAGCAAGTCCAGAACTCTCCGAACTTGTCTCCCGTCATGCATATCGAAGAGGCCACCTCCATAATGTAGCGGTCTTCCTTATTGGGGTCTGTCAAGAGCGGTCCAGCATGGGTATCGGTTGGTTGAAAGAGCTCGAACCGTGGCCTGATGCAATCTTCCCTTTCTTTGCTTGCCAAACTGAAATGCGGAAGGGAGATTGAGACGACTGAGGTAAGCTTTCCCGCGGCATCATAAGTCTCTCGCCCCCTTCGCGCACCTTGAAAATTAGGGGTCGAGCCGTAATAGCTGAAAATCGTATCCCAGGCATCCGACTGTACAGAATTGGTGAAGATGCTTAAAAATTGGACAGGAAGTCGATCGTGAATTCTTTCAGAGTAGTTAGAAGTCAATCAATATGCTAATGCTAATGGGAAGCGTACACTATTCGGAAATTGACCTTGTTGGCAATTCGCTTAATAGCAAGTCTAAGTATCAGTAACATCTTCATAGCTCTAATACGAAAAGAGAATCTTACGCTGTCTTCAAATACCCTTCGAATATTATCCTCCGGAATTCCATAGAGGCTACTGTCACGGTGTGCAAATTGGAGAGAATAAGACATTTGATCGTCTTCGTTAAAATCAACAACACGCATTTTGATCGTTGTTGTTGAACCTGGTGGGGCTTCGCCATTGGTTAGGGACCATTGCTTGTTGATATCGCAGAAACCCTCGATAGTCCTCTTGTCCGCGTTCTTGTTTCCCGTGCGAGTAAGAGATGCCTTCAGTTGAATTAATCGAGCTATTGTGTTTGTCGTAACACCTTTGGAAGAAACAGCTTGCATAAACTGAGGATAGAACGGATTGGCTTTGACCAAGGTACTCTCCCAGGGGAAATCTTTGGGTGCGCTTGTTCCTGAATTTGCCTTCAATACTCTTATGATCTCCTCCAGCTTAGTCTCGATTGTGGAGAGCTGATTGTCTCTACGAGTATCTAGAAGCCATTCTTTCAGCTATAGCCTCAAGAAATGCCGTGAAATTGGAACATACCTATGCTCTTTTGTCTGGTCACACCCTGATAAGGCACTCCTGATGCTGGCGGTTTGCTCCGGAGCGGCGGCTTATTTGAGTCTTGAGGTGTCAACACAGCCAAGAAGGCAGTTAAAGCAATACTCGAGCAATCGAGTCTCCAACGGGAGTCTTTACTTGTGGTCTCATTGGGATCCCAGGAGGACATGAGGGAGTAGTCGGACTGGAGAAAATATTGACATCGTTGAAATGACTTCTCCAAGGTGCTGCGAGAACACCCAGATGGAGTTTCATGTTGATCTCCCTTAGGCCCTCCTTTTGCAATCTCCAAATGTATGGGTAGGATGTGATTCAAGCACAAAAATTCCCACGGAGGCGTCTTGCCCAACTTTGTGGCCGCCTTCCTGCTCTCCTGATTCCTTGTGACCCACTCAAGAAGATCTTTGGCATCAAGAAGATATTTGGCAATTTGCTTTTTGTCCTCAAGTTGGTTCACGTTGGTAGGTTGCTGCACGTCGTCAGATTGCTTCCGATCATCGCTAGTATGTTCGGTCCCGATTGCGGCATGTAGGGCCAACAACTCTGCTGGTAAAGTGGCAAGCAGGTTCAGTCTTGTCTCATCAAGCTTTTGGTTCTCCCTTCTGTCTTTGGCAAGAGAAGTGTGAATATCTAGTCGCGATAAATCAAAGTCATTAGCTCCCTCATACTTTTCTGTCGTTTGAGCTCCGCCGATATTAGACCATATGCTGATCGTGACCTCGTGCAGCCAATTTAGTAAATAGCAAGTAGGATCTTTTTGTTCCTCTTTACTGAGTTTTTTGGGCCAGATGTCTGCATTAGTTGTCATAAGGTTTTCCAGGAGTACCTTTATCGGCAATTGATCCTGGTGGTGGGAGGCATAGACCAAAGCTAAGGCACGAAATGCTCGACTCTTTGCATCATCAGGTCTCACATCCAGGAGGCGTCTGAGAATACCAGCTATGACTTCAGATAGACGATTGCAAAAATTTGTGGCCTCATCGTCTTTTAGGTCATATACTGCGCTAAACTCGCTGCTTTCATCGGAGTCGTCGGAGTCATCCGAATCAGATGAATCGGAGGAACTGTTAGAGTTGTAAGGACCTGCATTGCCTGTTTTTCTGGTGTCCTTTTTCAAGAAGTCTAGCACTGCTGTAAGGAACCGTACGTGCCAGCTTTGATTCCCCGAAGTTAGTGTAAATGCATACGTTTAAGACTTCCTTGTTCTTATGAGACAGGGTTTCATTAAGTGGGCATACTTACAAGCTCGCCTCATAATCAACACTTAGTCTGCCATCATTCGCTTGGACTAAATTGTCGAGGAGAAGATATCGAGGATACCATTGCTCATTTCTATCCTTGGGACTTGAAGAGCTAGACTCTTCAGACTCGGCTGCGGAGGAGTCTCCCTTGGGTGCCATCAAGCTGGGCAAGACAGCCACATTAAGCAGTCTTTCGACGCTGTGGATTATAAGGCCACGCAGCCGACTGCCATTCTTGACTCCCAGATTTTTCTTGAGTTTCATAGCTAACGGGTGCTTCTCCTTGTGGGTGAAACTGAAATGCCTTTTGATATCATTCCAACTTGGCTGGGACCGTTCCGGGACCTTCGTTCTGTTGCGAGGAGTAAATCGAGCAACAATAAGTGCCGCAACCGCAGTCAAATGACCGCCCCGGATAATGTTGCTACAATTGTCACAGTGGGACGGCGGCAATCCGGTCTTTGTAAAGTTGTAGGGAACCCCATTGATGAAGAGTTCTATGTCGACTTCATGAGATGCACCATCTCTGGCATACCCGATTGTCAGGACGGAACCATCTTCTGAAACATCCTGACTGGGGCGTCCACTTTGCCCCTTTAGCAGGATGTTGCCGCCCAACGACCAGTTGATCAAAAGCTCATCTTTACCAAAGAAAGATGCTACTGCTGCAACTTGGATTAAACTTCTGTCTTGGATGTAGGTTAATGCGTGATGAACCCTGGGGCCAAACCAATGGTCGGTGGATGAACCGGATTTGTAGACAAAAGTCTGTATTGGCCACTTGTAGGCGATAAACCCACGCTCAGAAACGTTTACAAATGCATCATTAGGTTTTAAAACCTGCAGACCAAATCCTGAGCTTGTTGCTAAGCCATCTAGTTGTGCTTGCGCAAGCAGCAACTCGGGCTCCTCGCTAAAGGGATGCCCTTGGAGAATATGGAGTAACTCCCCGTCATACGAAGAGAGCTGGAGGAGGCTATGACCGAAGCCAAGTATAGCGCATGTGCCCTCATGCCCAAGTCTCATTGCGAATCGACTGGGTTTTGTCGGTGAGATTTGGAGAGCTATATTCAATTAGCCTGGTCTACCTCTCGGTGCTGGAAGTTTGGTTAGCAAACCTGCAGGTCGGCGGAATATCTGGTGAGCGAGCTCTTGGAGATTATTAAAAGGTTCCATAGTCATCTGTAAAACTGGATTCTCAGAATACAATGATTGTATCGGCGAAAATCTGAATGTAGTCGGCTTCTAGAAACGGTGGTAGGGACTCTGTCGTCTCCTGACTGAGAGGCTGGCGGGCTGGAGCGGAATGCTATGCTAGATACGTGGTCACAAGAGCCACAATAACACCGTGGTAGATAATAGAAGACTTTATTGCAACTGTTAGAATCTGAGGTATTGATGAGCAGGCCCTAAGTCCCATAACAAAGGGGATCCAGAGTTCTCTCCCATTCCTCGCCTTTATGTCCGTACACTTATCAAGGATATGATTTGGAATCTGGATTGGACACTTCCCGTCTCCAGAAGGGGTAATCGAAAGCGAGTTTTCATCCGTGCCATCCGGGCAAGGCCTCATTAGAGAAACACCCAATATGGCTCTGCCTTGTTGGCAAGCTGCGTGCCAGTCGCCCTGGTAGGTGTGGTCGTACAAGAGCAGCTGAGCCAAGCCACTCCTGTAGAGAAGTCGATCATTGGCACACGAGTGATTTTAGGACACTTCAATATAGCCATACTCTCAATGATACTGCTGCTGACCATAAATGATAACTTGCCTTGTCATTCCTCCGTCTTAGCTGCAAGCTATGAGAATAATTATCCTCTTTAACACTACCGGTCCAAAACAGCCGTACTTTCCCTGAAGAAACCTGACAACCCAAGACTAAAATAGGCAGCGTGCGTTCCAGAGAGTAGATGACAAGGCGCAAAATGAGGCCCGTTGCAAATGAGTTCATGTAGCGCCAGTACGAGTCGCTGGCAATGATACTGTCCGACAAATGCGATGCAGGCCGAATTGGGCGAAAAAGCAAAGCAAAGAAAAGCAAAGATGAGGTTACACAGGCCTGCTTACTGTACTAAAGCATAATCATGATTTATTTTAGGCTCTTCGATTCAGAGGCTGTTCTTGTTATCAAAATTGCGAGGTTACAGCTAAGCTATACCGCAATTGGCAAGCTGAATGCTCTTAGTTCCGGGGTTGGCAGGACTTTTGCTAAGTCGACTTGAGATTTTCACTAAAGTCGACTTGACCTTACCCGATTAGGCAGTAACGGCCGTAGGATTCCCGATCGAGGTGTTCAGCTGAAAATGTCCGTTTTGGGCGATTCTACTCGGAGATGAATCGGTGAACATCCGGTACTTCCAGACAGACCTGTAACGCGCCCGAAAAGCGCTGTAAGCAAGTACCTGTAATGGCCCTGATTATTAATACCAGAAACTTACAAAATAATCTAAAAAAATGAAGCTATCGCCAGCTTTCTTCTCTTCAATCACATCTCACAATTGCTACTACTGAAATTTCGAGTTCTTCTATAATTTATTCTTGTCTTAACTCTAATATTTCATTCCACTAGTATAGCAATTACGTATTATTCCATTCTTATATACTAAATGGCTAAATTACTTCCATACCCTTCTTGTAATACTGTTCCACTTGTATACTTGTAAAGGTATATTCGGTAGATTGTAAGACTATAATTACTCCTTGAGAGCTTGATCGATCGTATTCCATATACTAATATCATTGAGTATTAGCTTGAGCCTCTTGCCGTTATCTCTATACCGAAATATTACAAGCTCTTGGAGGTCTCGTTCCTGGAATATACAAATCCGGCCCATTATATAATCTTTCCAGTCCTAACTATATACTTGTATATCCTCCTGCTTATATAAACTATCCCTCCGCGAATTATTATATAAATAACAGTATACTACCCATCGAAGCTCGTTGAAATTGAGATTGAATAGGCAATTGAGACTGAACAGGCATATCGAAGACGGAAGGTTATCGAAACTGGAGTGCCGGTATTACAGGAGAAGAGAGGAGGTTTCGTAATAGGGAAGAGGTATTCGAAGGAGAACAATTCGACGCGAATCGAGGAGGAGTAGTGGGAAGGCGAGGCGCCGGTATTATTGTTCGATTTGGTTGATTCAGGGCCCATAACGGTGACGGCTTGAATTGAGATTATTATATAAGTGTTATCTGTTGTAATTGAGGTGTTTCGAGCTGAAATCGATATTGCCCTTGTGCTATTATAGGAATCGGTCGTGTCGGCGTTATCGGTATTATAATAGGTAATCGATTTGAACTCGGGAAAGGAGCTGCTTCGCAGTGAACAGCTCTTATAGAAGGGTGAGCCTTAGTCACCGAAAAAACGAAGCTATTCAGACTGTTTTCGGATTGATCAGGAGTAGGGATAATAGTCAATACTACTAGTTATTCAAGATACTATTTTCGGTACTTCTCTATAATCTCCTCAAGTATTAACTGTCAACGAGCTTCAGAAATAGTTATTTATTAGTCTTCGTATATAGGTACCGGAATATAATCGTTATACTCGAGTTCGAAACTTGAAAGAATATAATTAGCTCCTTTAGTATCCCGTCTCTTCTTCCCTTTTTATATCCTTTTTAGGGTATATAATTAATCTATCTTATTATTTCTTATTTTCGGATTTTGTAAAATAAGTATCTCATTATTATTAAAGATATAACCGGATAGTAGACAGTTAATAAACCAGTGAGAATGGAATATAGAATATTCTAAAATCGACTTATTTTATTCTCGAAATATATAAATATTATAGAAATAAGGTATTTCTATTAAAAGCTTAATATTTCCAGTATAGGATTTTGTCAAACGGCTATTTATTGGGATTATCTGGATCTAATTCCAAAGATAACGGATATAATTATTATATATAAAGCCTCTGATTTTAATAAAATCCTCCTTGTTTACCAGTTCGTCACGTGTTCATTATTATCTCGACTATTCGATTTCGATATTATATATTTATTATTTCCAGAAAAGTATTAATCATTCCCATATTATCTTCAGGTTACAATTCGTATTCCCAATCCAATCCTTAATATACTTGTATAATCCTTCCAATTGAAACGTGTTCTTATTTCGAAAATGTGAAATATAATCGATTCAAATAGTAATTAACTTCTCTTTCCAGATCAATAATGTCTTTTTGCAATAATCTATTACTTTTTGAGAAAAGGTATAGTTCTCAAATACACTCAGACAGCCGTTATAAGTTCGCTTATCGGGAGATAATATAAGTAATTCCCAAGTTACCAGAAATTTCTAGTATTCAGGGTAGAAGAGTTACCCTTTTTCAGACTTGGAATAATAGCTCCTGGTATTATTTTCGATATTCTTATTAATATACTATTAGTAAAGAATATAAGGGATAGCGGAAAATATTTTTTCGAGTATATTAAATATAGTAAGTTCGCGATCAATAATAATTACTTCAGGGGATTGAATATTATATTCTGTTAATATTTCATTGAATTTTTCTATAGTCCAGATAAAATATTCTATTATCTCTTAATATAAGAAACAAATCCCGATTAAAAGGTTTATATTATTACTAGTAATATTACCGAGATTTAATATAGTTATCTTGAATTTATAAACGGAATATATACTATTAAGTATAAGAATATCGGGATTCCTCTTATATAACTTGATATTATCTTCGTGATAAAAGAAGAACCTATTAATATAGCCGTTGACATTAATATCAAATCTGAATTAGTATCCGCTAGCGGATAGGATATCGTGAAGCCATTGAATTAGTATTTTCCCAAAGAGCTCTTGTTAATATACTTTCTTTATAATATTTTATATATCCTTTACTATAAGGATAATATCAGGGTCTTCCAATTAAAGTACTGCCAGGATTTTTTTAAGGAACTGAACCTGTAATATATATATTTATAATCCTGATAGTATTCACAATTCCTGTTCCTTCTACTCCTCCTTCTCCTCTTTTAAAACCAGGAGCCGCTTCAATTCGTCCCAAAGGCCTATAGTTATATACTTCCTCTATTATCTCAATAATCCACTTGTTTATAGCTCCGTCGAACTGAATAACAGCTCTGAAAGGACAGTTGATTTTCGTTAACTTATGACTATATTACTTCGACTAGTGGATAGTTTCGTATTTATACCGTTTATTAGACTCTCCACTGAACTCGTATTCCCATTTTCTTTTGAGGATTATATCCTTGATATTCCTTTATATATCCCGTATTTTGGGGCCGAATTTATACTCTTTAACAAAGGATTTAAAGGCTTCCTGGACTTGATCTAGAGTATCGAAGAATTATAATAGTATTAACATATCTATAGGTTAGTTAAAATCCATTTTGAATAAAAAAATATATAATTTTGATAGTAATAAAGAGTAAGAATGAAAAATTTCCGGTTCGTTTATTAATAATATTAAGATATATATCGCGAGGTAATACAAAGACCCGTTTGGTACTTTTGATAGAGAAACACTACTAAATTTAAGCGAGAAATCTGTTAAGTATTTGAAGGTATATGTGCCTGTATTAATAATCTCAAATCTAATATTATTTTTCAAATATTACTTATATTATACCTTTACTTTAATACTTATATAAGTGCCGGGAAAAGTGTCCAAAATCATATTATCTAGTAAATTAACTTTGGAAATAATTCACTTTTAAATCTTAAGGTACAGTAGACAAGAGTATCGCGAAGATAAGAGTACTTGATATTACTAGAAGATTACTGTAAAATATAAGTACCTCAACCTTCCACTAATCGCGAATTTCCGGATTTTGCTATACCGATTTATCTCCGAGTAGAATCGCCCAAAACGAACATTTTCAGCTAAATACCTCGATCGGGAATCCTACGGCCGTTACTGCCTAATCGGGTAAGGTCAAGTCGACTTTAGTGAAAATCTCAAGTCGACTTAGCAAAAGTCGTTGGCAGCTGTGACAAGCTCTAGCTCCCGCAGGTGGCGTCCCACGTCGAATAAGAGCACTCCTCCTGGAGCACTCCTTCTGCAGCTCTGCCTGAGACATTCCCAAATCGAAAAAGGTGCCGAGTGGTCATGACGAAGCAGCGATAGCTTTCAGGACTACTTTTTCAATACGCGGGATATTCTGGCCGTAATCGCAGGGGCTGGAGAGCCCCTCGAGCGGTATCTTTGGGGCAATCGACTTTGCTACTGGACCCCATCCCCTCTCCTAGCCCTCACGACAAACCCTAAACGATTGTTCGATCCCGCAAAAGGACACGTGCGACGTGCGACGCGATCACAATCGACGATAGCATTATAGCATCAACAGCCCGGGCTACTTGACTATACGAAAGGTCCCATTATCGGATACTTTGGGGGCTCATAACCACGACGGGAAGCGGAAGGCTTGGGGTCGGAGGTAGAGGGCGTAGTCAGTAGGGGGTTTTCTTGGTTGATTGTTAGGGCAGAGGCTTGAGTGTAGTGGGGCGATAGTGTACGTCGTACAGCTGTAGTTTATATACTGGGTGTATATATATGGTCTACGGGAAATTATAAAAAGGACCCCCTGTAATGAGCACATGGTCCGCACGTGAGGAGCCACATGTGTGTCATGTGGTAAGCATTTGTCAGGGTATCGGATCGGGGCCATGGGAATAACGTCGGGGAATAAGGCCTTCGAAAGCCTGTCGTGTAACCTTCGGGTATAAAAGCGTACGACGGGCCCTGGTTGTAAAGGGCCATCGATTAGTTTCTTAGTTATACGGAATTGAGAGCTTCAAACATACTTCACGTACACACACTTCGCCTACCACTTGAGCACTTGCGTAACACCTTGCCACTTACGTCCTTCACAACCCCTCTTAAATTATAAAAAGGACCCCCCCCCCTTATAATTAAGGCTAGGGCTTAAATAATCAATCCTTATAACTTAATTTAATGCCCTCTTAATTTTTTCTTAAAAAAACGCATATATAAAGTGCCGATTTTCATGGTTTTCTTCCTAGAGCACGTGATCTCGTATACCTTACTTTCTTGAGATTCATCCCCGCCCCGTTATTAATTAAAGAGAATACTATTAAAATGAAATTATTAATATATAAGAGTAAACACATGAAATGTTTAATATTTAAAGTAAGTATAAGAACTGTAATTAAAGAGAAGGAATAATAAAACTACTTCACGCGAGCGTGCTGTGACGGCAGGAACAGAGCAGAGGTCGTAAGCCAAAGATCTCCATTTCAAGGTTTAACTAAAACTTAAAGTTAAGGAGAGAAGAGAAGGTCGAAGGACGAGAAGTTCTTAAGCTATAAGCCTGAGACCTGCTCCCTTAACTTGAGACGTCGTCGCATCGCCTGACGTCGGATCCTCAGCCTGAAACCAGTAGTGCGGCAAGCATGTGACGCGTGCCGTCACACGTGCCAAAGTCATGCGACGTTAAGTCACGTGATAGGTGACGCCTCTAATCACTTTATTATACTTTATTATACTAGCCTATTACCACTTATTTAATTAAGAAGAAAAACCTTAACTATTCTTTAAAGGAACTTGTTTTTAATTTTAGGTCATATGAAAGTCACGTGTTACGGGAGAAAATCACGAAAATCGGCACTTTATATGTTTTTTTTTAATTAAAATGAGGGGGCATTAAATTAAGTTATAAGGATTAATTATTTAAGTCCTAGTCCTAATTATAAAGGGGGGTCCTCTTTATAATTCGCCGCTTAAAAGCGGTGTGACGGCACACGTCACATGCTCGCCGCTACTAGTTTCAGGTTGAGGGGACCGACGTCTGAGGCTGATGCCGACGACGTCTCAAGCTAAGGGAACGTCAGGGCATACGACACTTCTCTCTCCTCGACTTCTCTTTCCTCCTTAGCTTTAAGTTTTAGTTAGACCTTGAAATCGAGAGCTCTGGCATTGAGACTACTGCTCCGTTCCTGCCGTCACAAGTGGTGAAAAACCTTAAAGTTCTTAGTAATGAAGTCAATGCCTTATTAAAAAATCGCCAAATTAATCGATTTTAATATATATGAGACTTGTTAACTCCCCTCATCTTTTAAAGCAGAGACTTCATGGCAACTCGTTTCTCGAGGAACCAGATTCTACTGTACCCGACACATGCTTTTGTTCCTCCTGCTGTGTAATATATGAGAATCGATAGTTTTGTTCTCGTCGTCGGTTGCGAAAGTACCATATAGCAATGGAGATAAGGGCTATCAAGGCAACGGTGCCGAGCACCGGGCCAGCGATCCAAGCCTCGCTGCTTGCCGACTTATGAGCTGGGGCAGTTGACTGGGCGGTGGTGGGTGCTGTTATGGTTGTAGAGAGGGGGCTTGTGGAGGTGGAGCTCGGGGACTGTGCTATCGGTGAAAGTTAGTGGCCACGTGCTACTCAGTAACTGCAGTGTACTTACAGGAGCTTGAGGTCAAGGTTGGACTCGAAGTAGTGGATGGAATGTCGCGATAGATATCCAAGGCCGAATAATCGTTTCCGCAGAAGTAATTCGTGACTGGTGAGATGTTTGGGAACGTTGCAAAGATCGTTTGGGTTACGCAAGTCCAGTATACGGTGCCTGGCGTACTGTATTCTTGTCAGAATAATCTTCGCAAACGCAAGACGTTCTACTTTTCCCGTACCATGTCACGAGACCTCCACTCTGATCACCAGTCCTGGTTATCTGATCAGTGCAGCCGTAGGCCAATGTACTTGTTGAAGCAACATAATCAGTTCCATAGCAGCCGCCATAGTCGCCTGAGGTAATGAAGATATTGCCGGCACCACAATAGAGTGTTTGTGCTATTGCACAGTCAGCTAAGGAGGATCGGAAATTGATCGCTGAAAATTATACTCACTAGAGCTCCCAGGTATAACTATGAAGTAACCAAGGAGGGGGCCATCATCTCTCGCACCAATCATATGCCTGGGTGCTGGGGTTATCAACGCGGCCATTAGAGAGTTTGAGGTTGGTATCGTTTGTAGCTTTAGACGGGCAATGCCAAGTCTCGGAAGACAAGAATTCTGGAAGCAAGCTGATATATTAGGATCCAGCTATGTTAGGATTACTATTAGTAATACGTGTTTCTCAATAACACGAGGCTCGGAATGCACGTCCCAGGAATAGCATCCTTTATCTTGCGAAGCGTCTCTCGAAGAATATGATTAGCCTGCAAACTATGCGAGCGTTTCCCAAGTGCGCGGGCAGTCTCAGCTTTAGCCAATTGGAAAGATCACTCTTATCTGAGCAAATTAAATGTTCATGAAATCGCGGAGATCCGAGTGAATCGTACTGCAAAGTGGCTTTACATCGAGCAGGAAGACCTTCCGGCGAACGTACCGTTGTGGGCGAGATAATGTGTTTCAGGGCTCATTTGCAGTACAGCACCAGCAGTAAGCTTATTTGCTGAATCATGCCTCGAAGGGGAGAAGAACAGGCCGTTCCTTGGAGCGGGAGGGATCGCCATGCGTAAGGCTGTGGTGGCGCTCCGGGTGTGCATATGAGTAGGCCAGTAGCGCCACGATGACATTGGTGTTTCCATCTCGTATTGTATTTTTGGGTCTCTACGCGGCATCATCCAAGTGGTTAAAACCTTGCTGGGGATCTTTTGGGGTGGCTTGTCAGGCTGGGAGGCTGTGATCCCGCAGTTGAGGTGGAGAGGCTGTCATCGGTTAGTAGACACATACCGGGTACGATTATTTGGGCGACAAGACAAGGCCAATCAAACCTCTGTTCCTGTCACTTAAGCGAGAAATTCTGCCAAGGCCAGGCCACTTTAACAAGCGAGTTCTACCCCCGCATCGCTTTTAATTTATATTTACACTCCGCATTTTAACGCGATAGGATTAATAATTATATAATTAATTCTTTTAAGCCTTAGTCTTACGATTAGAAGGGTGCTTTTAAATTTTTGAAATATTGTGGTTGTGCTGTGTGATTAACTACACTTTACGCCCAACAATCTAATTTTTCTACGTGGTTTTGCAAGGGCTTAAAAGCGGCGAAAAGTGAAGCTTGGCGGATTCCTTAGAATTTTTGGTTGCGCGGAATTGATGCCTTACATGTTAGGTTTTTATCGCCAGATTAATCGTACCCGTGTCAGTTGGGGTCACGTGAATACAGCACTAGTGTTTCACCAGTCCATTCCTGTATATATCTTCAGCTTAGATAGCTTCTGAGCTCTTTAATCGATCCTTCTTGAACGGCATCCGACAACCCGTCATACCCGTTGGAAGATACATACCGGAACTATGAACTAAACCCAAAAATCCAGGCTCTCGCTCATATGCCGTGACGACTTTCTATTAGCTACAAGTAGCAAAAACGTAATTGATAGCGTAACATAAATTATCCTTGAAAAGAATCAATTTAATAAAGATAAGACAATCCCCGCTCTAAGGTAATATCTAGCCCTTAATAGTTACGTTGGTCAAGTGAGCTGGCTGAGCCGGGGTAAGTAGAAGCGGGCATATTTATCAACCGAAATGGAATGAAAATTGAATGATTATAGTTCAACCACTATAGTAACAACGAGGAAGTCCTACTCGTTCGGCAAGCGCTCATCCTCTCCATACCCTCCATACCCGATACACACTTCTCATCTCCTCTCCCTCCCCAACCCACTTCCTTGTGTAACAATACATCTCGTCGCTTCCTCAGCACTGAACCCATGAACAGTCCTCAAATGCCGCCTACAATTATCAATCCTAATGAACCCGTTCCTCTTTGCCCTGCGACCCTGGGAGTATCCCCCATGTGCCATACTTCTCTCACAATCGTCAACAGAACAGAAATACATCTCTGTTCTAGAATGGACATTAATGTGTCGAGAGAGATGCCGTTTGGTTGCGTGTCGTAGGGGGCAGTTGGGGCAAGTAAAGGGACGGGAATGTGTGAGGAAATGGTGGCTGATAGGGTTTAGTTGAGGACAGGAGGAGAGGAAGAGACAGGGAAATGGAAAGCAGAAGGGTTAAATACTTGTAGGTATTTACTGAGGGGAAAGCTTTGGTGCACGTGGGCCAAGTGCAGGTGATTCTACTTGGAGGTATTGTGATGGCCGGTGAAGAGGAGGCATCACCGGAGGAAGAGGGGGATCGGAGAGTTGCGGATAGAGGTGCAGAAGGTGTCGAGGTCGGAGTGCGAGCTGAAGATTGGGATGCAGGAATGTTCGTGATAGGAGTGTCGTCTTGTATGGTGGGCGAGGAAAATGGACTAAATGAGGATGTTGTTTGATTCAAATGAGTGTTGGAATTGAACGTAAAGTCGTTCGATACCTCTGGAAAATAGCATCTGTTGTTGACGGACGTCTGGCCGTGGAAGTCGTTACTGATATGTGGGGTCTGAGTCGTTGAAGAGGCTGAAACTTCTATGCCTGCGCGACTTTCGAATCCATGAAGATCCCAGGAGACGCCAGCGTTGAGGGGCGGGTGAGAAGAGTCAAAATTGAAGCTTTCAAGTCCAGTTGGAAGTGCAGTCCTTGTTGCTGAAGAGAGCACGGCGGTGTTCCCAGTCAAAGATAACAGACTAGGGTCGATACACGTGCTACAATCCGATCCATTATCTCCCGAGCCGATAAGCCCCCCGCCATGCTCATCAGACCCAAGCTCCGAAGGAAAGAACGAAAAGGAGTATTCTTTATGATCTTCTAGGATATTAGTTGAGTTATTCCACAAAGTCCAAAACAGAGTTCGACGTACGTAATTCTGAATGGAGAAAAGGTAATTCCGTCAGCGTGCAGAGCCCGCCTTATATGAGACGGACTTGTGCAGTACTCGAGTGTTCGAGCTGCGATACCAAGGCGTCCAAGCCTTGGGAGAGTCTAGGGTCGCCAAGCGGCAGCTTTCGCAAGATGAAGCAAGTTGTGAGAAGAAAATATTTTGAAATGATGAATTGAGGAGGGACTTGACGGGAATGGGGCTCTATTAAAATGCCGCATCTGGGGAGGGGCTGTGTAATGAGTGCGGGGATCCTGATAGGAGGCCTCACAAGATTTGTTTGGCTGGGCAAGCGAACCCTGGTGAGGCCTCCCCAAGGAGCTGCACACCCCAATGAAAGCAATGGAAATCAGCCAAGCCTTGTTACCTGCATGATATCTTCGAAGAGACGGATTTAATGAGGCAGATAAGGAAGATACAACAATAGGGAAAGGCATTCTCTGAAACAGAGAAATGGAAATTTGTTCACAATTTCATAGTGTTATCGCCCAATCTACCCCTTTCCAATCTCGCCTACCAGAAAGCAAAGTAAACAGCCTCTTTTTCGCTGTTCGTAAACTTATGCCACTTCAAACCCCTCGAATCAAGACCCAACTCAACACCTGTACCATTCACCACACAATCTCTTACTCGTACAATGTTCCTCGACGCAGCAAACGCCTGTCTGTGCAGAAAGTCAGACCCCTTGTGCCATTTCCGTCCAGAATAGCCTCAATGATCATACTTAGGATCACCGGAGCATACCCCGCGAATCTGAGGAGCACACCCCCTCCCCAAATCAACACCATGCTGCCAAAACCGTTCGGCACTGGTCCGGCTCACTTCGTTGCATTTCGACCAGCAAAGGTGAATATCTCGATCTCACTTCCCCCCAGTTCTAATCAACCCCCGCAGGACTTCTTCACTCATCGTCCAAGCTCACCGCCCTATGTGACCGTCATCTATATTAATGAAGACTTTACTTGCGTGGAAGAGGAGTGGCTAAAAGACATTATCGTTAAATTTGAGAAGCTCGATGATGTGTTCCGCATCGACTTTCTGAGCGGAGTTATATTACCGGCTCCCCGAAGATCGAGCTCACACCCCGATCCTACAAATTGCTTCAATCCCTATGCACAAGATGGATGGAGGTTGCAGACACTGCAAACCCGGTGTCAAGTCCCCCACCAGGGGTTTACTACGTGATTGACAAACAATTGCATGATATCTGGAAGCTCTATGAAGACTCTCATGGTGCTTTTCTTACTGCCCTCGTGCCCGGCGTAGACGGGTGAGTTCAACTTCCTCTCTATTCTTGTTCTCATCTTGAAAGTTAGCTGACTTCCAATTCCTCAAAGCCGACTATCGCAATTTCAAATCGGCGGTGACTCGGTGAGAATATTCAGACCATCATGGTAGCAGTCCCGTCTCGCTTTCAGATAACTGCAACCCCTTCTCATCCACTCGGGGGTTGGAGGGTGACGGTGAAGGATATTTTTCGAATCTAAGGTGTCAAGACATCTGTCTGCAATCGAGCATTCTATGAACTATACCCATCACCATTTCAAACAACTGCTTGTATTAGGCTTCTACAGGAGAAGGGCGCTCGTATTCTAGAACTACTAAGCTGGCCGCCTTTGCAGCAATAGAGGAGCCGATTGAATGCGTTGACTATTAAGCACCATGGAATTACAGAGCAGACGGCCATCAGTCCCCAGCGGGGAGTAGTAGCGGCAGTGGTGTGGCCTTTGCTTCATATCAATGGGTGGACATCGCCGTCGGATCCGACAGTAAGTTTCAATCCTCAGGTGCTAATCATATTCGACTTGGCTTACACGAGCTGGTAGCTAGTGGAAGCGGTAGAAGGCCCGGCCATTGGAATGGATGCTTTGCATATAGGCCTTCCCATGGAGTGCTTCTAGTCGAAGGTTAGCTTCCTAGCTTTGAGTAAGCTCACCCTCCCTCTTTGCAGACTGACCTTTTAACCGATTACTGGAAAGGCAATTTGATATGCCTACTTTCTTTGGTAGGAATGTTGAAATCTGCAAGGAATTTGCTGAACACTGGTACGGTGACAAGTTGCCACATAATAAGCCCTCGGTCAGTATCTGAATAACCGCTACTTCTCAATCTCTCTAACATTACCCTCAGCTACTACGGTACCACCTGAGATCATCTACCCAACAGAGTATATGTCTTTCATTACGAACAAGGACCAGCTCAAAATCATTGACAATTTCGTTGCTGATCTTGAGAAATCCTTGGGGGTAAAACAAAAAAGAGTTTCCTTCAACGAAGTTTGGGATTCCGACCGACCAGAGGAGGCTAAAGGAGAGAGTTTTTAGGAGTACATGAAAGATGTAAGTCTATTTTCCGAGAGAAGAATACCCGCCTAATAAATGAGAAAGTAGCTCGTAACTCTTTTTTCCATGATGACTATCACAACTTCGATGAGTTCCGGGAAGATTACCAGAAAGCATTCAAGAAGACACCTTATGTGAGCCCACCAGTTCGCTGGCAATGGTAAGAGCCACCATGACCAAATATCTAAGTCCAGATGTCTCACTCAATTCCTCCGTAGGAATCTATCGGCTGGAATCACCAAAGAAGAAAGGGATATCGCTGTCTACCGATTGTCGGTCTACGAAAAGTGGTGTTTAGAAAAGATCCTTCAGATTGGAACGCATAATACTATAATCCTGATCCCAATTGAGAACACGACTCCCCGATATCGTAATGAGTCATTAGGGTGAGTTTCGGGAGGGACATATTTCAGGGTAGTATTATTCGGAGGACAAAAACCTGAGGCATCAATTCCCTGTTCCAGTCACTTAAGCGAGAAATCTTGCCAAGGCCCCGCCACTTTAACAAGCGGATCCTACCCCCGCATTGCTTTCAATTCATGTTTACACTACGCATTGCAACGCGACAGGATTTATAATTAAATAATTAATTATTATAAGCTTTAGCTTTGCGATTCAAACCGTACTTTTAAATTTTTAAAATATTGTGGTTGTGTTGTACGATTGATTATACTTTGCGCCCGGTAAATTAATTTTTCGAAGTTATTTTGCGAGACCTTAAAAGCGGCGAAAACTGAGCTTGGTGTGGGGTCTTGAGATTTTTGGTGGTGAAGTTGCTGATGCCTTAGGCTGTAAGGTTTTTGTCCTCCGAATAATACTACCCCATATTTCATTCCTGGCTTTGCTAATCTTTTCAAGGAGATACTTCAATCCTGTTGGGGTGCCGATGCTATTCGTGGCCCCTATCTTGAAAGCACCCAAGTTTACGGTTCCCAGTAAGCCGGATGCTTGACATATCTCTGGAACTTATTTTCTAACTTTTGGATTTCTAAGTTGGCGAGGTTCCTTTCCTTTCCAAAGTTACAGGCAATGTCGAACAGCTGCTAGTTGCAATTTCGTTGCTCGGTGTGCCATGTACTTCCCCAAATAATGATTTTTAAAAACAAAGTGAGTGAGACTGATGGAATTTATTACAGGCCGTCACCTTGAGCTCACGGATATAGCTAGCGACTGTCGGGTAATATTATTTGGGCGACAAAAACCTGAGGCATCAACTTCATTACCAAAAATTCTAAGGCACTCCACCAAACCCACTTTTCGCCGCTTTTAAGCCCTCGCAAATAACTTGGAAAAATTAAATTATCGGGCGCAAAGTGTAATTAATCGCACAATACAATCACAATATTTCAAAAATTTAAAAGCACCCTTTTAATCGCAAGATTAAGGCTTAAAATAATTAGTTATTTAATTTTTAATCTTGTCGCCTTGAAATGCGGGGTGTAAACATGAATTAAAAGCGATGCGGGGTTAAAACCCGCTTCTTAAAGTGGCCGGGCCTTGGCAAAGTCTTGGCAAAAATTCTCGCCTAAGTGGCTGGGACAAGGGTTTGATTGGCCCTGTGCGCGCAATTGATGCCTTAGGCTGTTAGGTTTTTGTCGCCCAAATAATATTACCCGCGACTGTCTTGTAAAGGCTGGAAGACCAACTTACGTCCTTGCTGGTGCCAAAGTTTTCCCGTAACGCCAGCGAGTTATGACACCGGGCGAGTAGTGCGCGGACGGTGAAAAATCAAATTGCTTTTGGCGGTGACAATTCAACTTTTCGTTCATTTTGACCAGAAAACAAATGCACAGGCTGATTCAAGGCGTGCTTACAGTCATATGCGATATAAGCGCTTTTTTGAAAATTTACCGAAAAATCAGCACTTATCTCGTTTTTTCCATCTAAAAATACCATTTTTGCTGTAACAGCCCAAACCCACTACCAATTCTCTCCCAAAATACCCATTTTGAGACTATTCGTAATCGTAACTGATCAATCACGTTCCAGAGCCTAAAATCTGCCAAGATACTATCCCGAAAGTGTAAAACGACAGCCAAAGCTATAGCTAACGCGATAGCCAATACTATAGCTAAAGTAATAGCTAAAGTAACAGTTACTGCTATCAAGGCAAAGGCTACCAGAGCTCGAAACAAGGCTACTGCTACTCGAATCGATCGAATCCTTTAATCCTTATCACCTCCGACTACTGGCCCTACTGGCCCTTCGGGCCCTTCGGAGACTATAAACTCGAATTTAGTAATAGAGCTTATAATAGCTCGAGTAGATAAGGCAAAGGAGATAGAGATTATTAATAGATAATATAATTATAATCCGATTCTATTTACTATAAAGGATTATCTCGATTCTTATAAGTCTTATATTAAATACTTACTTATAGTCAATTTTAATAATATTACTAGACCGAGATAGGATTTCTAATAGGAATATATATAATATCGGATTAATATATAAATTGAGATAGATTCTATAATATATTCAGAAAAGTAAAGGGATTCTTTAAATTGGAAAATAGAATACGGGAATAGGATAAATCCTGATTATTAATATATAAATATTATAGGATATTAAGACTTCGAGAAGATATTACTAAATAGAAAGTCTTAAATAGTTTAAATAATAATATATATTCGATATAGTATTAAATTCAATCCTAATAAGACTTCTTTACTAGAAGAGAAGATAATAATAATAATATTAAAGACTGAAAAGTATACTTATTTAATTAATATAATAGACAAAAACCTCTTTACTAATTCGAATTCCTCCGATTCCTAAAATAATAATTATACTCGATTATTGAAATCCGAATTAATTTAAAGTTTGAAAAAGAAGACTTAAAGGAAGTTTATAAGGTTTAAAGCGAAAAAGAAATAAACTCGATTAAGGACTTATATAATTATTATCTTTTAATAATATAATAAACTCGAATTTATAATAGTATCTCTAATAGAATATTATCTATAAGAGTATAAGATTTAATAATAATAGTATTATATATATATATAATTACTATATTATAATTTTTATAGAATCTATTAGGAATATCCGATAATATTAAAGTATTTTATTATTGGAAAGACAGATTTAATAATATAAATAAAGAAGACCGAGAATAATATATTAAATAGGAATATTAAAAATCCTTTATATAATATATAATCGAAGTGAATATAAAATAAGAATATAATAATAGAGATGAGATATTAAAATATAATTTCGATAATTCCTTTAATAAGTTTTAATATTATATTATCTGGAATATTAATTCTCGGAAATCCGAATTATTCTAGTATATATATAATACTCTTCCTATAATTTATTAATAATTCAAAGTCTATTACTAGTGTTACGGTCCTATAAAGGGAGCTCACGAGTGGAGCACTTGTAGGGGAATACCGTTTATTGAGAAAACTAAGCTAAGGAGGAAAGGAGGAGCTCGAGGATCGAGCCTCCTTAAATATCTAGGTTTCGCTTGTGGCCCTTCCCAATTAGGCTTAGTGCCGTAAATTTCCCTTAAGCCTAAATTTACTCGTCACGTGCACAATCCGTCACGTGACACTAAGAACTTTAGGGACATGTGACTAGCGCAACGTCATGCAAGCCTAGGCCGTCACATCACCCCCCCCTTGAAAAAGCTTGCCCTCAAGCGGGTAGGCAGCACGGAATCGTTATCCAGGTTATTATAATCCTCAATACTATCCTCCCAAGCCTGTATCCATTCAACCAACCTCTTCGGGGGTCCTGGTTATTGTTGATTGTTCAGATGGTAAGCCCTCAGCTTGTGGGGAGAGTATTTCAGGTCAGAAGCGGGATACCAGTTGAGATCTTCGTCGTATCCGACCCAACTGACTCTATACCAGAGCTTCTTTCGCACTACCTTCGACGCCAGAACCTCCTGTACCTCATACTCTTTATCAGACGTCACCTCGATCGGTGGCGGTGGTTCGTTCTTCTGACCGGGTAACGGATCGTCGGTGGCCTTTCGTAAACGGTCAGGAGAGAAGACGTTATGGATCTTGATACTTTCAGGCAATTCGACTTCGTAGGAGTTGCCGACCTTGCGTATAATAGGATATGGTCCGGTCATTTGGTGGTCTAGCTTGCGGCTAGGGCGTTGAGTCTTCCAGTTCTTGGTCGAAACATATACTATATCTCCCTTTTCGAAGTCCGCAGGACGACGCTTTGCGTTAGTGTACTTCTCCATCCTTGATTGTGCTTGTTCCATGTTCTCCTTGCCCTTCTCCATGGCGTCTTCCATGCGTTTGGCGATCTGTCGAGCCTTCTCGACGTTAAGCTTGTCTTGAGGTTTCGTCTCCGGAACAGACCAATCGAAAGAGGTTCGCGGAAGTCGACCGTTGAGGAGCTCGTAAGGCGACATGCCAATAGAGCTGTGGGGGAGTGTAAGCTGAGTGTAATCGATTATAGGCAGATACTCATCCCAGTCGTCCTGGTAGTACGCGATGTACGGGCGCAATCGCTGATCGATATATTGATTCATGATTTCTGTCTGGCCGTCCGTCTGGGGGTGGTATACCGTAGACAGCTTCAACTTGGTACCCAGTATCCTGTTAAACTCTACCCAAAACGCTGATATAAATTGAGGACCGCGATCAGAAACAATCGATATAGAGGGACCGTAGTATCGATAAACCGTACGGAGGTAGATTCGAGCCATGTCTTCTGCTGTTGTCGTCTTGTGGCAGGGTGTCGAAATAGACTGTTTACTCAACCGGTCGATCACGACGAATATCGAATCGTAACCCGTCTTTGAGGTGGGCATCGATTTAAAATCCATCGTGATATGCTGCCAAGGGTGTTCCGGAACTGGCAGAGGTTGGAGGAGGCCAGGAGTCTTGTCTCTCGGGATATTGGCTCGTCTACAGGGCTGGCAATTGCGGATATACTGGGCGATGTCGTGTTGTATGTTCTTCCAGTAATATCTTGGGCGTAATAGCTTGTATGTCTTGTTTTTTCCAGGGTGGGCGGTGGATACCTGGTCATGAGTTTCACGGATTAGCTCCGTTCGAACCTGACTAGTCGGCACCACTAGTCGCCCACTGTATAATAGTAAACCATCCTCCAAGGCGAAGTCGTTGTCTCCCCTCTTGGCCTGCTCGCGGAGAGCCTGTAACGAAGGGGCCGTCCGGTTTTTATGCAGGATCCTCTCGACCAGTCTGTCCGTCTCGTCAAGTGAGTCTTCTTCTTGGATAGGGGATAGGGTGTCAACTTCGATACCGAGGTCCTGGAACACCTTTGGGTCGATCTGATCTTGGGAGAGGAAAGACCTCGTTCGGTATTTCTCCTTGACGCTATCCTGTTGTGCTACTTTGTCGTCTCGGCGTGTGAGGGCGTTAGCCTTCGTATTCTGTTTACCCGATCTGTATTGGATAATGAAGTGGTATTCTGCCAAAGCTTCGGCCCACCTAGCTTGTCTACTTGTGAGCTTCTTGGTTGTCATAAAGTACTCGAGCGCGCGGTGGTCCGTATAGATCTGTATACAGCATGCCGTTCCTTGAAGCTCTGGTCTCCATTGGTCCAGGGACCGTACAATAGCGAGCATCTCCTTGTCGTGTATCTCGTAATTACATTCTGCGGGCGACATGGTCTTTGAGAAGTACACTACGGGATACCACTCGTCTCCGTACTGTTAAGAGAGAATACCGGCGATAATACCGTCTGAGACATCAGTCTCGATCATGGATTGTCTTTCGGGGTCGTAATGGCGGAGCAGGTCCGATGACGTAAGGCGGGCCTTGAGTTCCTCGAAAGCTTCCCAACAGGCCTTATTGAATGAGAACGGCACGTCTATTCGAGTGAGATTTGTCAGAGGTTTAGCGATAACCCCATAGTTGCGAATAAACCTTCTATAGAAGTTACAGAAACCCAGAAAGGCCTGTACGCCTCGAACTGTACTCGGAGCTTCCCAGTTTTTCACAATAGCGACCTTGTCAGGGTCGACCTCAATGCCGTCGGTTGAGAGGATGAATCCAAGGTATTTCGTACGGGTAACGTGGAACTCGCACTTCTTGAGGTCCACTTGTAAGCCGGTATCGCGGAGTTGTTGAAGGACCTTTTTAACGTGGACCTTGTGTTCCAGCTCGTCGTTTGAGTAAATGAGGATATCGTCAAGGTAAGCTGTACAAAAATCGTTAAGATAATCGAAGAGGATATCGTTCATATATCGTTGATAAGTGACTGGCCTGTTTGTTAGCCCAAAAGGCAAGACCTTACACTTATACGAGCCGTAACGCGTTCTGAATGTCGTGAGCTCTTCTGAATCAGGGTCTATACGAATTCGATGGAAAGCTTATCGGATATCGAGTTTGGTAAAGATCTTGGCACGACTGATCCGGGCTAGTGTCTTATCGATCAAGGGGAGTGGATACCGGTCTTTTCGGGTAATTTGGTTAAGCTTCCGGTAGTCGATACAAAACCGTAAGCTTCTATTAGCCTTTCGTACAAAGAGTACGGGAGCTGCGAAAGGAGCTTGGCTAGGGGCGATGAAACCCTTGTCCAGGTTCTCCAAGAGGTATTTCTTTGTGGTCTCCAGCTCGGTAGTTATTATCTTGTACAAGGGACTATATTCTAAGTTTCCTTTAACTTCCTTCTCCAATTGTATCTTGTGGTTATATATTCGATGGGGAGGTAAGATATCGGACACGGCCTTCGAGAAGATGTCGGCGTACTTAGTGTAAAGGTCGGGGACGAAAGGTTCTTCGGTCTCGACTTCTGACAAGGGTTCCCCTCGTTGCTTTAAGAGACTATCGATTTCGTAAAGGCTCGTGATGAAGGCCTTGTTATCAGACTGCCGAAGGTTATAGTGTATACCTATACCACTAATGCCTGCAATGTTAATAATAGGGTCGGCTACCGTTTCCTTTTCCACCCAGGGTCTCTTCTTGTAGGGAATGTCCTTTGGGCGTACGATGCCGGCTAACGAGTCCTCTATATGTCTGTACCGTTCTTGGGTGTCCCATTTGTGTGAACGGAGGGTTTTTGGTCTCTATCGAGGAGAGACGACGGGAACTGGTTCAGGCTCTTCGTCCGGGTCTGATTCTGAATCGAGGTCCGATCCGGATACAGTGGAGCTTTCGTACGAAGAGGAATTGTCAGTGATGTCGTCTTCCATATTATAGCTTTCCATGTAGACTTGTCTGCCCGCTTTTCGTCGTTGGTCCTCTCGATCGAAAGCTCGGTCTCGGTCTTCAATATCCTGTTGGTATCCAAGGCTAGGAGAGTGTTTCGGAACCGGGAGCATGGCTTCTCGAGGAACGACGATCTCTTGAATAAGGAGGTGAGAGGGTGGCAGGTCCGGGGGCCATATGAGCCTTCGCTCTCGTATATTGAGAAGAAGGTTGAAGTAATCTAGCCATTTACGGCCAAGGATCAGGTCGTGAGAACCAAGGTCGAGGACTAACAAGGGGATATTGTACTGTCGTCGGCCGTCGATAGTGAGGTGTAGTCGTAAGATGTGAGTAATGCTCTTTCCTAACTTGCCATTATATCCTTTAATCCCGAGAGGTCTAGGCAAACGCTGGAATTTGAGTTTAAAGAAAGTGGTGATATCTGTGGCAAGGAGAGTATCAATAAAGGCGAAACCATTTGCTCCGGAATCAATAAGGGAAGAGGCGTTGACCAAGTATCCATTGAAAGATAAGCTACAAGGTACGGTAAAGTGCTTCCCACCCATTAACTGATTCAGGTCAATCTCTATAAGATTAACCCCAATTTTGCCTAAGAGGGAGTCTTTTCCTAGGCGTCTTCGTTTCCCGACATGTCCTCAATGTCAGTAACTTCCTCTGCTTCTCCCATTTCCTTGATATCGGTCGTACACTTTGGCAATGGACAGTCACGGGCGACGTGGCCTGGCTGAGAGCAGTTATAACAGACTGAGGGAGCAGGAGTGCCTTCCTTCTTGATGGCAGGGTCTCCGACGCCTGGGGTTGTTCTGGCCGGCGTGAAGGATCGTTGGGCTGCAGTAAAGAGCTGAGGAGCGGTGGTTATAGAGGACGAGGCCATGCCGAAAGTCTTGGAAGCGACAGAGGTCGGGGCGGCAGTCGTAGCTCGAGCCTTGATACGTTCGCGGACATTCTTACGGTTCTGTAAGGCCTTCATCTCAGAGTCGACAGATGAGGCAATGAGATAAAGATCCTGCAGGGTCTTGATGTTGTGGTGCTGGCCCGTGAGCTGTTCTTGAAGGGGGAGTGTCAATTTGTCGTATATCTCGTCCAAACGGTCGTCGACGTTGATCTGAGCTTCGTCGGCCAGGTGGATGAACTTGGTCTTGAACTCGTGGAAGCTTTGAGTCTCGTTTATACGTATCTTCTTGTACTCCCGCTTGGCTTCGCGTACACGATGAGGGTTGACGAAGTGTTCTCCGAGGTAGTCGATCATCTCGGTGGCTGTCTTGAAGGGGTCAGTGGCATTGGGCTGGTATCGAGCGTACAAGTAGCGCTGAGCGTCTCTATTAGTAGTGTTGAAGACGTAGTATATACGAGCGTCCTCATCTGCGAAGTGGTCGGCGTTGACCTTGAATTTGCCAATGATCTGGACGTGCCAGTAGTCGTAGGTCGGACTAATGCCGTCGCTGAGCTTTGCTGGATCAGGGACCTTAGCGGAGCGGGCCTGACGATACTCATGGCCTTCCTGTTCGACTGAGGGGCGGACTCGGACGGGGCCAGATGCTTGTTCTGGAGCTCGACTGGCAGAGCGTCCTCTGGGGCCGTCGTCCTCACTCATGATACGACTTAGGTTGTTGATCACGCTGTCTAGGGCTTCGCGATCGGCTTGACGTTGCTTCTTGTTCTCGATTTGCATGGTGACCTGGGCTTGTTGCAAAGCGACCATATGAGAGTAGATATCTTCCAGGGTAATGGGGTTGCTTGTACGAGACGGACCAGTAACAGGACTGCCTTCCCGGGATGCCGAGTCGATTACGGAGGTACGAGCAGGGATTTGAGGATAAAGGACGCGGCCTTCAGGAGGGATATCGGTGGGGGACATTTTGAGGGTGTTTGTGATGGGTTTGGTCGATAGGGGGTTGTTCTTCGAAAGTAAATAATCGTTTTTTCAGGGGGATATTCGAGAGCCTTCCCAGGCGGAAAGAGAGAGCTTAGTTTAATGTTACGGTCCTATAAAGGGAGCTCACGAGTGGAGCACTTGTAGGGGAATACCGTTTATTGAGAAAACTAAGCTAAGGAGGAAAGGAGGAGCTCGAGGATCGAGCCTCCTTAAATATCTAGGTTTCGCTTGTGGCCCTTCCCAATTAGGCTTAGTGCCGTAAATTTCCCTTAAGCCTAAATTTACTCGTCACGTGCACAATCCGTCACGTGACACTAAGAACTTTAGGGACATGTGACTAGCGCAACGTCATGCAAGCCTAGGCCGTCACAACTAGTCTTTTTCAATTAAATACTATTTCGAAATAATAAGAAGAGAGTATTAATCTTCCAGTTTATAAATAATATTAGGATTTCGATAATATCGAAAATTTATTAAATCAGATAATACTCTTTATATATCTATTAATACTAATTTATTCTTCTTCTATAATTAATAAAAGTATAAATAGTTATAATCTTTAAGAAGCTTTTAGTAAATAATATTCAAATATAATTAATATATAATATTATTCTTTTATTATTTAAATAATCTCGAATTATATTAAATATAATTATTATTCTAAAGACTTTCTTGTTTTTAATCTCGAATAATACTAAGAACTGATAATATTTTATAGTATATAATATAGAATTAAGAGTATAATTACTCTTTTTTGTTATTTATATAAGAAGGATCTTATAATTACGAAAATAGAGAATATTATATTAATATTTACTTTTTTAAGGGAGTTTATAATACTAATAATAGAGAGAGATATTAAACTCGAGAATAGGCCAGAAGATATAGAAGAAGAGGATATTAAACTAATGGATTTAGAGAAAAAAAAGGGAATAAAAGAGAAATTATTATCTCGATTAATTAAGAAAAAGTTAATTTAAAGATTATTACTTTCAGAAAATTATAAAGATTTGAAAAGAATATAGTAAGAAAGAGAATTAAAAGAGAATTCTTTATTAATAGTATAATCGAGCCTTCAGTCGATTCAAGAGCCTTTAAATCAAGGTTATATTATTTATAAGGGTTTAAATTTAATTATTACGAGTATGGCATTTCAGGTCTAGAAGGTATTGTAACGGCAAGAAGTACCGCAAAGGTCGAAGTATAGCGTTCAGTGAGATCCAGTTGTATTGAGAATACTAAGTTAAGGAGAAGAGAAGAGAAGAGAAGTCAAGGAGAGAGAAGTGTCTTATACCCTCCCAACGCTTGCCCATGCCCTTAGCCTGAGACGTCAGTGTTATAGATGTCGGTTCCCTTAGCCTGAAACTAATATAACCACAGTCAAGCTAATTATGTGACGGGTATCCTGATTGTTATAATGTCCATTTCGTACTCATTTTTCCCGTATCCATTTTTTAAAAAATTAAACTATCACGAATAACAGTCCAAGTCACGTATAAACTTTTTTCTTAATAACCCATTAACTAGGACTAAATTACTAATTAAGCGAAATCCCTGTAAAGCACTTAATTAAGGTAATATTTTAAGTGTTAAATAAGTAGTAAAAATCGACAAGACCCTTAAATTTAAGGCCGCCGCACTTATATAACTTCTGTGTATCCATTTCGTACCCATTTTCCGTACCCATTTTTTAAAAAATTAAATTATCACGAATAACGGTTCAAATCACGTACAAACTTTTTTCCTGATAACCCATTGATTAAGCTTAAATTACTAGTCAAATGAAATTCATATAAGACACTTAATTAAGGTGGAATTCTAAATGTTAAATAAGTGATAGAAATCGACCAGACCCTTAAATTTAAGGCCGCTACACCGATATAATTCCCGTGTATCCATTTCGCACCCATTTTCCGCACCCATTTTTTAAAAAATTAAATTATCACGAATAACGGTCTAAATCACGTGCAATTTTTTTCCCTAACAGCCCATCAATTAGCTCCAAATTACTAGTTAAACGGAATCCTTATAATGCGACTGATTAAGGCGGCATTTTAAGTCTTAAATAAGTGATTGAAATCGTGATTTTGGTATTCCTAACTGTACACAATGACGTCGTTACAGCTGCACTTCAAAATCTCAATATCGGGTTTAAATTTTTAAAAAAATAGAACTTCCTTAATAATAAGGCTAAGCACGTGATTTTATTTTTCCTAAATAGGCCTAGTTCAAGTCTATAATTTAAATTAGACTAACCTCACGTGACTTATTAAGCGCTAGCGCATTAAATAAGAATGTAATTTTAAACTCGGGAAATTACCCCCTTGGATTTAAGAGCTCTTATTGGCTTAAGGGCCCATACTAGGCCCAAATAGGAGATTCACGCCACCAATCTTGCAGAAACCTTATCTTTTTTTGCTAAGACTTTAGCGTCCCTTATCAGTAAAAACCCCTGTTCTAGTATGGGTGAACCAAGCGAAAATCTAACCTTTAAATCTATTATTTAAAGGTATACTAATTCAAGTAAATAGTAGAATAATAATATTTTTTTTAATTTCCGAATCTAAACGGGATATAAAAGAGTAGTCTAAAGAACTAGTAATATAAATAGAGAATAATAATAGAAAGAATAAATAAAATTCTATTTAATAATTTTATATCTTTTAAATAGAAAATAGATAATAATATATATTAAGAATCTAAAAATATAATTTTGGACTTAATTAGTCTATAGTATAGAATATAATTAATTTTTAAACTTATATTATACTAATATAATAATACTAAATGAGAGATTATAAGTGATTTATATAGTGATATTAATATTTTATAAATTAGGTAAATATGAATAAGACTTATTTAGTAAATTTAAAATTATATAACTGATTATATTTAATATTACTAAATCTTATTTTTACTTCACGATCACGTGAAGTGCTTCGAATACTCTTCGGGAATAATTTATATAATTATATATACTTGTCTTATATAAATAATATATTACTCTATTTTTAATAATTAATTAAATAATAACTATTAATCCAATTTATTAAATCTAAAAACTGTAAATACTTTCGATTATCTTTTTACTTTAAACCAAGCCTCTATATTCTATTATAATTAATATAAAAGTTATAATAAAACGTGTTTAAATCTAAATATTAAATACACGCGAGGATTAAAGACAATTTCAAATTCTCTAAGAGTATATGAAATTTTATATTCTATTAATACTTTAATTACTATTAATATATATCCTTTAATAATTGATATTATAGTATAAATTACTTCAAGTACATGTGGAATTATTTATAAGAGTACTAGAATAATACTAGTCAAAGCTAATCCTTTAAAATCTAAATATATCAGGCGACTATCCAATTATATATCTCTTTAATATTAGTAATACTTATAAACTTATTTTACGAGATTCTCTATTTATAAATATATTAATTAATATATTATTATAAGATATTAGAGAAAGTAATCACCGGGAATAGATTCTTAATATTAATCGAATATTAATTAATACTTATTTAAAGGCAGGAAAGACTATAAGATACTATATTATAGTAAGAGGATAAAAATAGAAATAAATAGATATTATAAGAGATATTATAATTAGATATTAATGGAATTTGGCAAATTAGTAAATAATCTAAATTTTATAATTATTATTTAATAAATTAATATTATACTAATAGTTTTTAAAGTACTCCCTCACTCTCTTTCTAGTATTCTCTCTATAGTCCATTTCCTGAATTATCTATTCCAGGAATAGTTAAAACTCGTTATAATCTATTTTCCTATTTTTATAATAATAATAAATAATAACTTTAAAAACCTTGAAACTCTTCTCAATTAGATTAAATATAAGATAATATAATAGAAGATATTTAATAGTAATATCTTATAAAGTATATATCTCTTCGATTCGGGAATTATAATAGATTAAATAGTTATCTATAATAATAATATTATAAATATCTATCTTTCCAAAAGGATTATAAATTAGTAAAAGATAAAATTCTAATTATTCCTCGAATAAAGTAATTATAATTAATCCCTGAAAAGTAATTATTTAAAAATAACTATTAAAAGTATATATGAGAAGTATAGACTAATATTCTAATTGTTTTAACTATCTCTTTACTCGTACTCGTATACTAATTGGAAATTATCTATAATATCTTTCTCCCATTTTCTCATTTAATATAGATTTGTTAATAAAAACGAGTTATTTACCCTTCTATCTTATTAATTTATCTCTTTAAGTTTATATTAATTACTTATTCTATTAAAATATAATATAATTAATCTTCTTCTGGAATAATCTTATCTTCTTATATATATATAATATTTATAATTAAAAGAATTTAATATCGAAAATATTATATATTTCATTTATAACTTTATCTTAATAAAGATTATTATCTTAATCGAGAAATTATAAAACGAAGTATATAATTTTATTATTAATAATTAATTTATATCCCAGTTATACCCTTATATTATAATACTCTATTACTCCTATCTCAAGAAGAATACTATTTCGGTATTATAAAACTGTACTATATATTATATAGAATACTTTTATAATAGCCTTAAGGTTAGACTTGGTTACTCGAGTAGTCCTGATCGTATTTCGTATTACTTTCACCTTCCGGGACTCCAGTTGGGGCACTATAAACTATGAAAATATTAGCTCGAGTATTAATAGTATTAATAGATTATATATTATACGATTAAGAGCGAAGATTGTGGTGAATTTGGGCTGTTATAGCAAAAATGGTGTTTTTAGATGGAAAAAACGAGGTAAGTACTGATTTTTCGGTAAATTTTCAAAAAAGCGCTTATATCGCATATGACTGTAGGATGCCCGGGCTCGCTTAGGCTCTACTCAGGCACTGCTCCGGCATACTCACCCTCCGCTCAGGTATGCTCACTCTCAACTCAAGTCAAAGCGGCAGTTGCTCACGTCCGCAGACTAACGCGGAACCAGCGAAAGGGAAATTAATCCTGAGTATATAGGTATCGTTCCCCAGCCTGGACGAATGTTTTGAAGCTTTTGCTCTTGGAAACACCCTCGCTTCGCAAGAGTCTCACAGCAGACTTGCTGGAGCAACCAAATTATAATATCCAGAGACCATTGCATCACTTGAGAATAGATATCAAACGAAGATGTAAAAGCATGATGAGATTCCATTCAATTGATAAGGAAAGAAAATCGTATAAGTTGTGTACCTCAAAAATGAATGTCAAGATGCGGTCCGCCGCCCGATATTCCTCCCAGCTCGTATCCTACGAGTTTCCTCATCCATATCGCACAATCTCGCCTCATCCTTTGAGAATCTGTGAGCGCCATGCATATGCCTTCTGCAATTATCCATGCGAGGGAATGGTTTCCCACCACCAGCCAGCGAGCGATCACAGGTGGGGACTCGACAATAATACTTTTCGGTCATGCGATGTCGCTCATTGACATGTCGGTCGTGATGAGGCTTGATAGCATACCTATCAGAGCAGAATAGACACTGATAGGGCTTCGTGTGGCTTCTGGTGTGTTGCCTAAACTGAGTTAGTAGATGTTGCATATAGCGAGAGGTAACAGACTTGTATGTGATTCTCTTGGAAAACACTTTATTGCACGAGGGCCAGGCACATCGGATCTCATCTGTTGAAGAGAGACTCGGGCTTAGACTCTCGCTATGGTTGAGGGGAATTGGAGTATCGGGTTCGGGGAGTTGCGATTGATTGCTTTCGCAGTCAACCGTGTCTGGAAGCTTGACGGATGGTGTTTGTGCTGCAACGGATGGAACGACTGTATCGAACGATGGGCTAGGTTGGAAATTGAGATTACCCAGCGCGTTCTGTGGGTAATGATCGTTGCTAATTGGCGAAATGAGGTTTGAGTAAACGACTGGAATTTCGGAGTGGGATCCTGTGCCGCAAATGTTGACAGGCTCGAAAGGAGTCTGCTGTGGTTGATGGAAGGGAGTATCAAGCAGTGAGAAAAATGTTTCGTTGCTGAGGTTGAAAGAGTGATTTGTGATGACAAATGATGAGAAGGTAAATGGGTCCTGAAATGCGTTGAAATCGCCAAGCAAATGTCCTGAAGGATGAGTGATGTTCTGAACAGGAGCAGACTCAGAAGAGAAAGCTAGATTCTGTTGTAATGGGCCATCCCCAAATGGGAAGTCGAAGGTTTTACAGGACTGTGGAGTTGAACCAAGCCCGTCAGTGTATGCTTTGTTGTTTAAGCCGTCTGAAAAGGAGTTGGTGTCACGAAAGTCCTGGAATGTGTTTGAAGCAACGCAGGGGTCGTGGAGGTAAGAAAATAGGAGGGAAATTGGTGCTGCGCCTGCGCAGAACCCGCAGGCGAGGAGTCAATATGCTACTTAGCCAAAAATTGAAGCTTGTCAATCTTAAGCAGTTGGTGACCGCAGAGCGGCGCACTCAAATGATGTTGAAGTCCCTTTCCAAGATCGGGATTGCAAAGACAGAAAGCGTGATTGGAGTTTTAAGATTGAATTTGGGTTCAAAGAGCCGTCGGGGAAGATGAAGGGCGAGAAGCATAATATAACTGTCCCGCTGGAGTTGGGCCGCATCACGTCTGGGCGAGGCTTCGATGCTGAGACAGCAGGTGACCTGGCTCTACCTGGAAGAAATACGCGAAGCCAGGTGAGGCCTCATCAATTCCTCACGCCAACGGCTTTTGATTGGAGGCGGTCAGTTGCTCCGCATTGGGAGTCTACAGATAAGGGCGGGGAAATGAACAATATTGAGGCCTCACCTTGGCATGGGTCAACGGGCAGTGCTTGTTTCAAAGACAGCTGTAACCGGGCGAGAAGATTGACGAGATCAGGCGCCACCTGCCTTGCAAGAAGGCTCTCGGTTAAGAAAGTCAATAGCATGTGATTCTGCTTTACGGAAATGGCAACTTTGCTGGGCACCAGTTGGGAATAGAAAGCCCAGCCTTGCGCTTTCTCACCCACGTCCGAGTTGAGTTGAGCCTATCAGAAAGCGAGGTTTTACTGACTCGCAGGAATGGTCACCAGGAAGGACTGGGATTGAGAGAAGTTTCCCTTTAAGGAATAGTGGCCACGGTGCATTGTGGACGTAGATTAGTTAGCATAATAATGAAGGAGTAGAGCCAATCCGATGTAGAGAAGGAAAGAAAAAAGAAAAATCCACATTCAACCTGCAACCCGCCGAGCTTCCTTCTTCTGCCTCCGGATGATCTTCGTCTCCTCATCCATATCACAATCGACCACTTGATCATCCATCGTCCTATGCCTTCTCCTCATGTGCTTCCTACAGCCGTCCTTTCGAGAAAAAGGCTTTCCTTTTTTGTTCAAGGATCTGCCGCATGTAGAAACCGTGCAAAAGTACTTCTCAGTGAGGATGTGAACCGAGTTAACGTGCCGATCAAGCTCTCTCTTTGTGGCTTGACGAAGAGGACAGGACAGACACTGGAACGGTAGGTTGTGGTATCTGCAGTGATGGCTGAATCAAGAGAGTAAATTAGATCAGGAAGAACAGAGTCTGGAGGAGGAACGTACTTGTAATCACTCCTGTTCTTGAATACTTTTTCGCACGTCGGCCAGGAGCAACGGATTGAAGGAGATGGGCTCGAAGTCGGTGATGGGGTAGGAGCGAAAGATGAGACCGTGGAAATAAGGCTGGGTCCATCTCTTTGAGACGGAGCTTCACCTGCTATCTCAAGAAGCTCCTCCACTGTTTGTTCGATCGCGGGGTCTCGAGGAAACAAAGGGAGTGAATCGCTAGGCTCGATCACGGGGCCAAGGGTTTCGGTGATAGGAAATTCTAAATTCCAGAAGTCCAGATCCGATTGCAATAACGAAGTCTCGAGGTTTGAAAATGCAACAAGAGAATCGTCAAAAGTTTCGAAGTCATCAATTTCAGGAGAACGCACGAGAAATGTAGTGAAGCTAGCGTAAGGTTGTGGAGTGTCAGGCTTTGAAATTGACGGTGCCCGTGTAGTTACACTCTCACAAGTACTCTGTGCAAGAGCTGGCAGTGACCACCCTGGCTGAGGCGGTCCATAAAACGCTGCATCACTGTAATTTATTTTGGTGGTGTTCGTGCGCAGGGCCCGCCGTAAGCAAGGCGGAAGCCCGCAACGAAAGGATCGGCCTAGAGGCCAGAAGGGAGGTCGAAATGCTTTCGATCTCCAAGTAATTGCAGACGGCCAGGCGGCCGCCAAAAAGCGGTTCGTTGAGTTGTCAGAGAAAAGTTATGGAGGGGTTGCGACGATCTAAATACAAGATCAAAAACGAGGCCGCCCGGCGAAATGCTACTGGCGGCTGAGTTGAACTGCAGTGTATGGTTCAAGACGCGAGTTGTGAAGGTACATGCATACACGGGAACGATTTTGAGAAGACTGTGCCAATAGCACCTTGAGGCACCCGTGTACGCAGCTGCTGTTCGGCCAATGAAAACAGGCAGAAATAAGGCCTCCCACAGCCCAAAGCAACTCGGGCCACAGCCTTGTGCTTTGCACGGCCAATGAAAATAGGCAGAAACAAGGCCTCCCGAATGTTGGAACATCGAGGGAGGTTGGGTCTGAAACTGAAAGGAATTGGGAGGCCTTGCTCCAGTACTAATCACAGCAGGGAGAGAGGCTCAAGCACTTCTGGGCGGGAGAAGGACGGGACAGACGATATGCAAACTCCTTCAAACGCTGTGCCCAAGCAGGGCTATGGTACCCGCAATACAATCAATAACACCCAAACGCAGCAGCTTATGAGAAGGCCCCCCCATATGTACAGCGAGCGAGAATTCTTATTCCAATCGTCCATCCACAGCCATGCGGCCCTTCTCAACCTCGGGCACGTTCAACTTCTCTGGAACACACATCCAGCTGCAGCCTCGCCTCATGAGTGGAACCATTTTTTCCAAGACATCCCTCTCATTCTCCATCTGCCTCAATGGACTTGCAGCGCTCGCAGTGGAGTTGTTCTCCAACACTTTCGCAATCTCCCACCACTCGATCCACTCCGTACGTGGGATGATGAAACTTCTTGCACAAATCGTGCATTTGCTTCCCCCTGATTCCTTTTTCTCTGCAGCTTTGAGCAGAAGCTCATGAAGTGACGAGGGACTATGTTCTGGTAGGAAATCCGCTATAAAAGGAAGTTGCGGACTCTTTGCACATGCAGCCAAAGCAACCTCGAGGAGAGAAGGTGCTCGAGAAAGACTGTCCCCTGAGGTCGGAGGCTCTGGAGAATCGTTGACATCAGCCACAGCTATCTTGTTGTGGAATGAATTTGATTCAAGGGTGTTCACAGGAAAGCTTGGCCCCTTAACCAGAGTTCCATTGATGTCCAGAAACCTCACTTCAGTTCGGGCTTGGTATGTAACCTTCCATTGTGTATGCCAAGACCGTCTGTGTTGATCTGGAGAAACGGCACATATAGCACCACGGCGAGGTGATTGCCTTGTCCTGTTCCCAAGCCCAATTCTGTATGGTACTTTCTCCTCTTCCTTCACGTCATCCTCAGATAGCGGAAATTGTGGTTCATGGAAAAGGTTCGGGTGCAGATGTAGACTGTTGAGACGGCTTGTGTCTGAGAAAAGTTCGAGGATCTCGTAGGGGAGATACCGGAGGCCATTTTGAGACAGGTTGAGTTCCTTGAGATTCGAAAGTTTCCCAATACTCGGTGGAAGCTCGTGCAGTTGATTGCCTCGAAGACTCAAGGCAACCAAACGGTCGAGATTGAAGAGCTCACCCGGCAGACTTGTCAATTGATTCGAGGCAAGGAAGATCTTCAATTTGGGCTCGAGTCGAGTGAAGACTCCTTCCGTGACGGGTGGGACGCGTGTAAATGTCGCGAGGGGTCGGATGGTTGCATTAGAGAGAGTCGTGAGAGCTCGAGATCTTGGAACAAATTGTTAGCTTTGATAACTTAGCCTCGAAAAATACATACGATAAATCAATGCTTTCATTTCCATCTTCCAAGCATCGCTGGATCTGACCTTGGGCGAGTTCCTCTGGAGTCGGGGCTGCCTTCTCGGTTTGGATTATACGCGATTGTCTCAGTGGCAAAGAAGCAGGTCCAGATTCGATCTCCTCCATAAATTCGTCCATGTCCGTGCCATCACTTCCCATAAAAACACCACTGTCGAATTGTCTCTCCAACTTCCGCTTGCCTTTCTTCTCGTGTTCATGAGAATCCTGAGACCCCTCGTCCGAGGCAGGCCTTTGTCGGTACCATGGTCCTCGAAAGCGTTTCTTGCGCCGTTCTTGGGAGTGATAATTGTCTGCGCTGGGATCATCGTCACTGGAGAAGATAACGGGATCGCTAGAGATAGGAGGGCTGCTAAGACGGACGCGTTTCCGGGGCAGATTCTTCGAGTATGACTCTCTAGAAGGATCCCAAGAAAGTCTTGGCAGAGGGAGGTCCTCGGCCATCATGAACAATGGCTCTGATGCCTCCTTGGCCAGAATTGGCGTCAATTGGGGAGAGGCCCAAAGAAGAGGAACGTTCCACAGATATAACATAAACACCAAAACGCGCCAATATCGTCATGGGTCAGGCTCGTCACGTGTAAGCCATATCCCCTACCTCATCCTGAGGATATAGATTATTTCTGGAACACCAAACATCATACTGGTGATCCGACTAAGAACTTGACAAGACCCCCATTAACTCTGGTGCATATGTCTGCCCTCAAGATTTGATGCTCTTTTTTCAGCCACTACAACTCAAACCCTCCAACAACAATCTCCACTCCCAGCTACAATCCAATCTACAATCTAGAACTTTAGAACAGCCAAGATCGTCAGACACCATTAACATGTGTAAACATGCTCAGATGCTCCCGCACGCCGTCGAGCCGCCGCGAGCAAATAAGTGTCTGTTCCATTGAATTCAATGGGTGTTGCTCGAAGTCAGTAGCACAGCTGACTCGTTGTCATCAACTCAGAGTTGTGTGACCCAGTCGTGGACGAGGACGAAGTATGGTTTGCGTATGCGGCTGGCCGAGTACCAAAACCCTGGGATGTGCACCGAGTCTTTCATGGACTAGTGAAGACTGTGTATTCTAGATATTAGTCAAAGTGTTCGGCATTGTTGGAGTGAGTTAAGACAACCCATCTGGCATTCAACCGAAGCTGCATTTTCATGGGGATATCATTTACTAATAAAATAGGAGGGAGGAGGCCTGCGTACGTGTGTCTCAAATTTAACGTCAAATTCTCTTCCAACTCTTTAGAAATTGCTTTTTCTACTCCCAATTGGAAATCTCCGTGGATGGCTTGGCTCTGTCCTTCTCATCGTTCCGCAGAGTGGCAAGGATTGTTTTCGCGGTTATCCAGTAAAATAGCCATGGATTTCTTGCCGAATATCATTCTTAGATCCATCATCACAATTTTTAGGCTTCTTCTGCGTTACTCTTAGGCAACGGTGCCTATTTAACTGCTGCAACTGTCTCTAAGTAGGACAATTGCGCGAGAGTGGTCAGTGGCAACCATATCGATCCCGTCTTGCAATCTTCAAATGGGAAAGCCTGCTCCAGCTTTCTCAAAGCCAGTATTTATCGAAGATCCTTTAGCTCTACAGCCACTGCTAGATTGGCGATGCAGAACAGAGTGGTACTCGGTTTGTAGCTGGGAAGTTGCATATGATGGAAGGTCAAATCAAGTTACCATTTCCAGAGGCTCTTAGCTCTCTATCTCCATGACGCCTAACTCCATTTCATGCAATTCTAGTCCCAATCATCATCGTCATCATCCTCCACAGTGGTCTTACTCGATCTGATTCCTCCATGTTCCCTCCTCTCCTCCTTCTCATCCTCTTTCTCCTTTCTCCTCTTCAATATTCTCATATCATTATCTCTGACCGCCCCAATCTCCACCAACAGCCTCTCAATCTCCTCCATTCCCACTCTAACACCCCCCATCGTCATCAGCGTCACAACCTGCTTCACAATATCCCCCTTGTCATACACTAATATCGTCGGACAATTCCGATCCGGATACCCCTCAATCGCCATGTCGCCTCTAATCTCACAGAACTTTATCTCTCCATACTCCCTCGCCGCTCTCCTCCAAAGCTCCGTCAACACTCGACTCTCAACATTCGTGCCCAATCCACTCGTGAGATTAACCAGCACCGGACCATTTTTACTCGCTTCCGTCACCTCCTTCACGAAATCGGGCTTTGAGATAGGATAAACAGTGCCGTGAACGGCTTTCTTGGTAAGGGAAGCGAGTTCTTGAACTCGTTGTTGACGGTATTTTTCGAGGAAATTCTCGTCTTCGAGATCTTCTAGGGCGTCTAGCTCATCGAGATCTTTTCCTTCTAATCTGTTCTCGTGGGCTAAACGTCGTCCTTCGAGGATTGCTTCTTCGATTAGAGGGGTGGGAGAGGGTGGTTTTTCAGGGATTACGCCGTGTTTGCGGAGGATGTCGTTCCTGGAAAGAGGTTAGTAGGAGGGGAGTAGGAAAGGAGGGGCAAGACGTACCATTCTGTATCTGCGTTTGGATCGTCTATAGGGACTGATATGCGTTCTTCTACTGGAGCTGCCATTGTAAGTTTGTGTTTGTGTTGAGGAGGGTGTCGTATGTTCGTACGAAATATGGTCGCCTTGCGTGGACAAACTGAGCAAACACCCCGCTGCCGAGCAGCCTTATGGTGGGGCAGGGGACTTGATGGAGGATTTTCAATTTGCAAACCTTCAAGATAATCATTAGCTGCAGTCTCTCTCGAGCAACATATATACAATCCTTTCATAAATTAAGATTATCTATTTTATGAACGTTATTAGGTGGGGACTTCAACATTTCGGAGCCTCACTAATCACGTGCTATTAAGCGAATCGCACGGTCTCGCACGTTCCGCCAATTTCTGAAAATTCGGCTAGCGAGGTTCTGCCTTCGAGATTGACTTCCTTCGTTCCCTCCCACCTTCCACCATCGACAACGACTGACACTCGCTCTCTACGTCTTCAACACCACCACAATCGACGAAAGACCCGTCAGTCACTTCGAATACATACAAGTTTCGACTTTAAACCGTCAATATGGTAAGGATTTGCCCCTTCGTAAACTGTCGAGGTCGTCATGTCGGTGAGGGGATGTGGCACACGACCTGCGCTCGAATGCATCAAAGTCGAGGGCTTTGCAACGAATGATGGTCGGGCGAAATCTCTGGTTGATACAGGTGGAAGATATATGGACAATGGCTTGATTGATGGATTTTGGAGATCAATGCTAATGTGGTGCTGCCTGTTTAGGTTCTCGCCGTTGATCTTCTCAACCCTACCCCTGCCGCTGAGGCCCGCAAGCACAAGCTCAAGGTATGCTGCAATCATCCTAATCTGAGCTGTGTGCTCTCGATGAAGGACATTCGCTGATTTCTATCGCCTCCAGAACCTTGTCCCTGCCCCAAGATCCTTCTTCATGGATGTCAAGTGCCCCGGCTGCTTCACCATCACCACCGTCTTCTCACACGCACAAACCGTCGTCATCTGCGCCGGCTGCTCGACCGTCCTGTGCCAACCGACTGGAGGAAAGGCCCGCCTGACCGAGGGTTGCTCGTTCCGAAGAAAGTAGACATGTCTCCCCCGTCTGCTTTCCTTTGTCCTCGGGTCGGTTTTTGCATTTCATCATGAGAGTTTAGACTGTGGCTCTCACTTCTCTTGCGCATACATATTGGGCGGATAGAAGATGGACATCGACCAAAAATCCTTGAGCTAGCAGCAAAAATAAAGGGCGTTTGGGAATAATCCGGATATCTTGCATCAAATTCCGATGAACTTCTTTCCTTTCTCTTGCGTGTATCCTGAACCTGAACGAAGTGGCCGTGGTTGCATATCTCGATGTGCGAATAAAACTTGCATGGGAAGGAGCTGAAATGGCGATATCACTTGAGTGTTTAGAGGAGATTTACCTGGTATGTGCTAGGTGAATCGATCTTCGATGCGAGGACGTGGTGCGCTTATTGAGGATTGCTACATACCCAGAGCAGTTGATGGTTGGGCTTGGGCATACAGAAATAAGTTTCTCCACAAGTGCTGTTTGATGATTTTGTGATACGATGTGACTTCGAAATGCCTCTGATACTGGCGAAATTTTCTTTTTCTTGCAATATGCCAGCTGTTTACAACGACAAACTGATAGGTGGGACGCAATTATCCAGAAGTGGGCGTGCAGATGCAGATATATCCCATGCCCAATCACCTTGTCCGTGATAGGTACAAGTGCTGCAGAATCGGAGCTGAAAATTCTTCTAAAGTTAAGTTAACCAGATGATATACGGTAAGTCAAACACTTACTACTATAAATAATCTGGAACTTATCAAGTTATCACCGACCCCTTTGAGCAAATCCCTGTCGTACACAGCACTCTTCGCCACCGATACAATACGAGCAAGGTCCCAAGCCACCTCCTGATCCGCACTCAGATTTCGACGCGAAACCCCCGCGCTGAGAAGAGAGAAACGCGACCTCGGAGCTCCTCCCCAACCCCCCCTTCCAAACCCCAATTCTGTTCAATTCACCCACGACGAAAAAAGGCGAACGCACTCCACTCGACTCATTACCGACCGCAACCCCTCTTTCTCCCACAGTCCTTCTCTTCTTACCTTTTTCCTTCAATTGTCAAGGTTGCGCATCCAAGTCGCAGGACACAAGCATAATACGCGCCCGCTTTACCCCTGACGCTAATTCGGCGACAACCTACCCTCTATATCGAAGTCTACACAAAAGAGCTCTCATAGAGCGCAATAGCAGAAATGGCACACCCAGCCAAACGTCCCTACAACGGCTCTCAGCCCTCCATAACCTCCTACTTCACAACCCAAGATCCTTACGCCCTAGCCTCCTCCCCCACAACTTACTCGAACGTCCCCGTCCTCCCACCGGTTGTACAATCGAACCTTCTGCAAGTGGGGATGCGGGTCCGGAAGAGCGTGCCTGAGGGATACAAGACTGGCTCGCCTTACTCTGGATTCAGCCTGTTCGCGGACAACAACCCTCCTGCTCCTTCGACTACGCACCAAAATCAGACTGCAGCAAGTGGACAAGAAAAATCTAAGCCGAAGACTCGACCGAGAGCAGGAGCTCGCGAACTCACGCCCTTTTGCGGATTGCTGAAAGTGGGAGGCTTGGCGCAGCAGCAATGGGGTGTCTACGCTCCCAATTATGACGGCAGCATGATCAGGGATAGGGAAGCGTATGCGGCGGAAGCGGAGGAAGGATTTGCGGATGGTGAGGATGGCGAGATGGAAGATGAGGGTGCGGGGATGGAGTTGCCGTGGAGTAGTCAGGAGAGTGGCAGTACGGTTTCTAGTTATGGGGAGGTTGCGACACCTGGTGGTACAAATAAGAGGAGGTATTTTGAAGAGATTGAGGATGAGGAGAATGGTGTTGTGTTTAATGGGGGAATGGGGATGGGAAATGCGTTGGGTGAGAGAGTTCTTGCGGTCCCGCGGAGGAAGAAGTGGGTCGGGAGTGCGAAGTTCAATCGTGGTGGGCAGGAGAATGTTGGGATTGTGGGGGAAGATGTTGATTTTGATGAAGCGGAATTTCTGGACTATGGATTGATTAAAGAGGTTGAGATGGGTGGCTGTTGAATGTTCAGAGAGAACGCGTACACGATTTGGTTGCATTTGGTGTTTTCGGAGCGGGTGTGTTTTGGCGTTGGGGTGTATCTGGATGCATTGGATGCATTGGATGGTTGGTCATATGCATATGCTTGGACACCAGCTTTACTACCGCATGTATCGGGTGGATGGTAGTCATAAATGGCGCTTTGTCACAGACATCTTGCTTACACTGTTGCGTAAGAATACAACAAAAGTACCTCAGACATTGCAATTCCTCATTTGATCATTCATTTGTTACTCTTTGGGGTTTCTATCTCCATTGGTGAAGTCTTCTATCTCAAGAGAATTGGGATATTGAAACCGTCACGAGTCACGACCTGATCAGTGGTGCTAGAAGTTCTGATATTCACTTGCCACCAAAGTTCTTCAGTATGCGAAGAATCTGTCCAGAATTTGGCTACTAAATTGCCAATCTCTAGTCATGCTACCAGAAAAGGCTTCCTGCGGTGCTGTCCGCTTCAATAATGAATTATGAAGGCGGCTTAGAGATCGTCTCTTGACAATTTGGTGGAGTACCAAGCTCTCTCCCCGCCGAGAACGAATTTGCTATACTCGATTCTCAAGTTTAGAATCGGTCCGCTCCGTGGACTCAGGGACGATACACAAATCAGATAACGGCAGCGACTGCATATGCCCAGGGATCCGAGTCGAGCAAAGATACTGAGATCGAGACCAAAAAATGGAAATGCGACGTGATGGCGCCTGGTTGAAGTGCAAAGTACAAAGTTGCATACCTGTACTTGCACTTTTCGTCTTTACAGACCATCACGTACGAAAGGACTAAGAGACTTAGTGATATTTTAAGTGAAAGGTAGTAGTGATAATTATTTAACGTTAGAGTGGGTATTCTACAGTACACATTTAGAATTTAGAATAAAGGGGTGAATCCACCAGCTCGTCTACAACCCAAGTCTCTCAAGTACATCGGCTCAAGGTACATTCCCTCTCAGATTAGTTTTACCTACGGTGAGACGTGACAGCTTTCTCTAAAGCTCTGCGCTGGGTCCCCGAGAGGCTGCTCCAAGGCTCTTTCAGACTGACCAATGGTGCCATAGCGTCTCCGAAGTAGCTGATCGAGCAAATGAGCTCGGGTGCCGCTCCAGCTTCGAGAAGTATCACCGTCACTTTAAACACTTGATATACCTCGATCTCGGAAAGTGGTTCAAACGATTTGGGCAATCCGAGTAAAAACTGTGCCCACACTGTGCTGGAGAAGCTGTGCCGCTGATGTGGATCCGCTCCAAATGAAAGCAGAAGTCGAACCATTTCTGGCTCAATACCTTGAGCTACACGACACCATTGTAAACACAACGCATAGAACAACAGAGGCTGATCAATATCGTCGAGCATCAAAGTCGGATCTTCACTCAGCCTTCGCTTGACATAGATGACAAGTCCAGCTATAACCGCCCACTTCAAAAAATCTGCACCTAGACTGTCCTGTACTATTTCTTCCCAGTCCTCGAGCTCTCTGTGTTTACGAATCCTAAGCGGACTGGCCCCTCTGAAAAATGTTGCATGGAAGCGATCGAGCTCGTCTATAACCGCCCATTCTGACCGATCAAGCTCGATTTCCACCAGTCGAGCAAAGTACATGATATCCTGAGAGACATTGTCTAAATGGATCGGTTTTGCAGCATGAAGTCTGATTTCGTGAGGCTGCAGTTGCTTTAGTAGGGCCAAGTATCCCCGGCAGAGACTGGTCGCCGGGTTGAAACCACGAGGCGCAAGAGATTTTAACATTGCTTTCATGTCTGGAGACGCGAGGTAGTCTCTCACAGTGCGGTGAAGAAACTCGATCTTATAACTAAATGAGAAGGTCTTGTTTTCTTCAAAATGGATCTCGAGGAGGCCTTTACACCTAGCGTTGAGATACTTGGCCAATCTTTTTCTGACTTGAGTCATCTCGGCTTCTGAAAGATAAGCTCTTTGTGCCTTGACGGCGTAGTTTGGTTCCAGGCTCTCTTGCTCTAGATATTGGAGCAGAAACACGGGGAGTGGGGTTCTCGCTATGGTAACCATTTGGAATATTTGAGCTGTCTGCGGCTTGTAGACTTCCTCAATTCCCCCTATCATATGTTGGAAGAAATATGCCAGATCAGATGGGAGGAGGTTGAGCCTTCTTTGCATATCCGGAATACTGTTGTCATCTATCAAACCATTCAAGAGAGACTGAGTGACCAGCACCACCCATAGGAAAACTCCTTGGGCTTTGGTCACAATATCATCGATGAGCTGATGATACCGCTGGTCGGCGTTTGCGAGTGCTTGAAATCTGTAGTCTTCTGCAAGCTTGTCCTTTACATAGATCTGGATGTCTTCTCGGGTATGATCCTGCAGCATCAGCTTCGGATTCCTCCCTTCACCGAACGCATTCTGGAATACGTTCCACGGTCTACTCGACAGGCAGATCTTGATGTTCTCCGACTTCGAAAACTTCTGAAAGAGCTGGACGACATCAGAATGAATACCGTCATACTCATCTAAGCCATCAATGAAGAAACACATCATGACTGGATTCAGACTTCGATCAGAGAGCCGACCAAAGACTGCAAGTAATCCCTTAAGAGTCCATTGGTAATCTGGGGTCATTCCGTCCACATCGGGTGGTATTTCGCACATCCTGGGTATCAAATCCGGGCACTGACGCAGGATCTGGAACAGCAAAGAACGAAGAAGCCCCACCTGGGACATCTGCATTTTGTTGTTTCCAGCATTCCAGAAGAAGTGACTTGCAATCACTAGTTTGTGATTTCTTGCCCAGTATCGAAGAGCTGCACGTGTAGTTGAATGATGCCAGAGAAATTTCATCAAGGTCGATTTGCCGGACCCTGCCTTCCCGGCAACCCAGTAGATGCCACATCCTGACACTAGCCATTCCATGAACCTGGGCGAATCAGGACCATTGCTCATGTCGTATTCCAGTATCCATCTAAATGTCTCCGCGTGTTCATCTTTGACTTCCGATTCCCGAGCATTCATAGACTCATAGCGTAAGCTCTCAAGAATTTTTACAGATGTCTCCACTTTGCTTCCTTCGACAATGAGTTTCAGTTCAATAATCTTAGTAGATAAGTCTTGAATAAGAGCTGCGGTCTGCTCAGAGCTTTCTTGTGATTTGTCAGCAGCTTCTTGGAGCTGAAATTGTAGGCTTTCTAAGTTCTCCGTCATCCGAGCTTCTAGGTGATGACTTCGATCGACGAGCTCTCGAACAGAGATTGATAGGGCAGATTGTTGTTCTCTGATCTTACTGTAAGCTAGCTGTAACTGAAGGATTAGGACGAACTCGCCTGAGTATATCAGTAAGCCGTATCTGAAGTTGCGATTGTATCCGGTCCAGCCTCGCCCTTATGCTCTCGATCTTTTCTTTCTTCATGGCTCCTCTGAGTGCCATCATGAAACTACCCCATTTGTCATCAGCTGCTTTCACCCTCAGCTTTTCCAGCACCGCGATCAATTCATCTGCAACAACTTTGCAAGAGCCTGACAGCTCCAGCAAAGCCAACTCATCAGTCGATGGCTTAGCGCTTGGCGCTCGACCCTGCGATGAACTGAGGTTCTTGCACAATCTCTTCAAATCCTCGGTGACTGCTTGAAGCTCTTCATTCTGTATAGAATTTCCCTCAGCTGAATGATATAGTTCTTTCGTTTCGGAAACCAATTTCGAACTGAAGTCGACGAACTGAACAATGGCGCTAGCCAATCCGATAGCTGTGAGAGGGTCAAGCATCACGCCTGCACATGTCCCCAAAAAATAATTTTGCTCCTTAAATGTGAACAGAGCAGCATTGGGGCTTCTGATGCTTTAATCCACTGCATAGAACCTAAGTGCGATATGACAAGGGAGACTCAAGGCAGACTCAAGGCGCTCTGGTCGACCCCTCAGCCCCTTCGCTAAGCCTCCTTCGCCCAAGGCCGCCCATAACATGTATGCGCTGTTTCTGCATAATGCAAAGCCAATAGAAAATCTTCATCCTCACCTTTACATCTGTGTTGCCTGATAAGATGCTGTGAGAAGACAACCCTTTAACTAGTGTGAGATTGTGGATGAACGAGATCACGTGCAGCCCCCTTTACCTACCGCTCCTAGGCTCTGAGCTGGGTTTGCTGCTCAACTACATGTAAATTGAATATCCTCGATGTTAGCGATTCTCTAAAAAAAAAAGGAGTGTACCCGAGAAGCCAATACCAGTTCTCCAAAAAGCTAGGTATCTAGCGCCTGAATGCACTTCTCCATCTCTCCCAATTGTGGACTATTGAGCAATCAGCACAAGCCGTACCCATCTGGGCTTGACTATATTTAACCCTTCTGAAATATGGCAGCACAAACTCATCCGGCGCAACGTCAAAATATTCGTTCATCAGTATCCCACCCAGCACCACGTCCGGCGTCAGCTTCTTCAAATCCTCTTCCATGCGCCAATCTCTCAACAAGCCAGGACGTGGAAGTCCTTCGTAGTCAACTTGCTCAGAAAGCAATGTCCAAGACTCAAGTCGATGATCTCGCTTCAACCACCTTCAAAGACAGATATCCCTAGCAGCCAGTTCACAAGTCCTGAGCAGCATCATGGGGAGCCAAGCCTTTACCGATCATCCCGCCACATGAATTCGTGGAGTGATGGAACAGCACTCAGTGCCAATGCGAAAGGAAGAATGAGATTTGAGCGAATGATACTGCCCTCTGTTCCATGTTTGCATCGAGGGGCTTCAAAGAGAGGAGAGTATCGGTGGGCTTCAGAAGAGGAAAACTATCAAGGCATTGAGTTATGAAAGAGAGGCAGACTTCCAACAGAGTAGATCTGGATCCACGTCCTTGCTCTTCCTGACGGCTGCCCAATCCAGTTCTTCCCGAACGAACTGATCACCCCCGCACTAATCAAATCTCCAATACGTGCCTGGCCCAAATGAAGAGCCTCAAGTTATCGAAGCAGTTGACACGATGATTGAAATTGGCCGTGAGCGCCGCGAAAACTCTAAGTCAATACATTCGCTATTTTGAGAAAGGAGTGGGCGAGACTGGGCTTGATGGTGGAGAAAGCAGACACCGCACCATATATCTCATGGCATAGAAAGACAGAGCGTTTTGGGGAAGGCGCCGCTCGATTATGCTATCGAAGAAAATCAATAAAACACTCCAACTCATCTCGGAAGCTGCTGGAGGAAAGTCTACAACCTAGGCGGTGGAAAGAGAACAACGTGGTCAGACTTCTGATACTATGCTTGTTCTTCGGTGCTTTCAAAATCAATGACACATTCTACGAAGTTTTGTATAGGATAGTTCTGAGCTGGATCATTCGACAGGAAATGCAGGTAAATTCGCTAGAATGCTATTATATAAAATCTCACTCCCATGTCGTCCCAAGATGCTATGAAAACAATCGGCCCATTAGTCTATCTCGCTGCCATCTCGTCCCAAGAGAATGGATGAAAACAATGCGTCCACGAGTCTATCTCGCTTGCTCACTCACATAAATCAGAGAATGCTCAGACAAGGACAATATCTCGAGCCTGCCCTACGATCATCCCCTCGCCATCCATAAGCCCATGAATATAACACTCTCCAACAAGAACATACGTCTGATCTTCCTGGCCCTCAGCCGACTCGTCGTCCTCGATGGGTGGCCCTGTGGATTTGCGAAGGAGGAAAGGTGCTGCAGCCCCATGCACGATACATATCAGATCTCCCTTCTCGAATTCCGGAGGCCCGAGCCCAGCATATCCAAAGCTCGTCGTGAAGAGGACCCGGTTCCCAACATGCGGAGTAGAGAAGTCGAACTTGCTGTGCTTGACACGGTCCTCGAGCGTGATTCCGGCGGCCTCTCCTCTCTCCCTCGTCTCATCCCTGCTCTTACAATCAACCGCCAGTTCATCCCACTCTATGTAGCGATCGAAATTGTCGAAAAATCCGGGAGGAGGGACAGTCATATCGAGGTCCATGTTGGCGATGAGTGTGCGCCAGTATACATCGTGGAAAGATTCCCCAGTCGGATACGGCAGCAGAGACTTGATCAACGCCATGGTGTCTTGAGCCCACTTGTTCCTGCGAATCCGATCTGGGCGCATGATGCTGACCTCTTCGTGGTCCCGCACTGCCGGGCGGGGAGGAGCGACATAGTCGACGGTGTCAATGATTTCGCCCTTGACTATCAACTGATTCCTTTCGTAATCTGATCTAACGCTGACTTCGAAGGCTCCTCCTGCCTTGTACAGACCCGCAAATGCTTTCTGTCCGAAGACTGTTGTTTTGGCATCACTGGACTCGAACTTTACAGTTAGATCCGGAACCCAAGAAGGAAGTTTCTTCAGAACTCTGGGATTTCCTATTCCTGCTGCGTGGAGCAACGTGAGCAAATTGTCTGAGATCATTAAGTCTCTTGTCCACATGGTGAACACTTCTTCAACTGACGATCCGTAACTGGGGGGCAAGACATGGTTCCCTGATTCAGACGCTATTCCGAGCAGGGCGAAAATAATATCACGATTATCGGTTGCCTCGAAGCCTCGACAGAATAGGAGGAGCTCTTGCAATGAATGGGGCATTCTGGCCTCCCTGTGTTTAGCGATACTGAACGTCGCCAGGATGCCCTCGACTCCTGCTGGGGGTTGAAATTGAGCGAAATCCTTGGGATCCTTGGGACGAATGTATGTGAAATTGATAAGTCCTCGGCTTGCCAATGTCCAGACGACAGATATCAGCACATCGTACTTGACTGTCTTCCGTCCACACATAACCACAGTATTGACTGACAACACCATTTCCTGGATGACCCAGATACGCGTGAACCAAGGTCGCTGCAGAAATTTCTGCAGCGCTATCCAGTCCGGGGTATCTGTTTCTTTGAATGAGGGATACTTCGCGACTTCTGACTGTTTATGTAGGGGGTTGAGCTTCCGAATATCGTATTTCTCCATTTCGTCGCGCAGGGTCTTTAAGAACGATATTGCCCTGTCGCTGTCATCGGCTGCTTCTCCAAGCCATCCGAGAGTACTCGCAGCAGCATTGTAGATATCCCCCATAAGTAGAACCTGAGAATTCTTCTCTGCGGTGTTTTCCTGATCAATACACAGGGCATCGATCCAAACGTGCTCTTTACTTCCCGAGTCGATAACAGCCCCAAGGACAGCGATTGCAGACTTTGTAACCTGCAAGTATTCATGATCTCCAAACCAAATCCGCTCTGTCGCACCTCCATTTCCCCAGCAATACGAGATAGCTCGGTACTTGGGAAGAGAATCGAAGGAAGCGTTGATGAATTCTCCCCGGAGTCGACTCCGAAAGAAGTCGTGTTTCACACGAACGAGTCGTATCTGACCCGGCGCTAATGGCTCGTACACGAAGCGATGGTCGCCATTGCGCTTCAATTGATTCTTTACCTTGTTCCAAGGTGAGGTTGACCGTTCAGGAGGAAGGCTGCTGCTGCGACTTGGAGGGGTTGGATGACGTTTTTCAAGGTCGACTGCCGGGATTTCAGGACCACTTCCCAAGGCGGCAGCCTTCCGTCGAGAAGACCCCGTCTGAAACAACATCAGCCGAGGTGCGAAGTATTATTTAACAATAAAGAATACCCTCCGTACGGGCGAAGGATATCCAACCAAACGGTCCACAATAACTGCTGCACAGAGGAGTGAAGGAAGGAGAGCCTGATTGATAGAAAAAAGTTCCAAAGATAAGGGGCGGTGTAATGTGACTTATCGTGCCGCAACAAGTGGACCCCGCATGGGCCTCATCCTCGTACACCGCGTACAGTGCGCGTACGAGATGTACCTCTTCGGATGGAAAAAGAAAAGTTGGGATTCTGGGGCGCGCCCAGCCAGTCGTTCAAGACATGGCGTTCCGCTGCGTCGCTTCGTGGGGAACGTCCCGGAGTTAAAAGGGGCCGATGTTCGAAATAAGACAAGCATAAAATAAGCGCGCACGTGATAGCCGAAATGGGGTTTATTTTCTTTCCTCCCGTCTCTGACTCCATCGAATCCCAAAAGCCCCTATTTCCCTATTTCCCTATCGGGAAACAGTATCTAGACATCAAATAAAATGCATCATCACATGCTCAACTCCATCCCTCGCTAATCCTAAGAGAGCGACCCAATGACCAAAGCAGCCACCCCTTCCTCTTCGCTGCGAACAACGATTTTACTTGTGACACCGGATTTCGAAGAGTACGCCATCCGGATGTTAGCAACGACCTTCCCCCCAGTGACGGTTTTTCCGAAGAGCTTGAGAGTGTGAGTAGTGGTATTGATCGGTACATCGGTGCCTTCAAGCGGCTGTAATGAAAGAGTCTTGGTGAGTTGTTCGGTGGCATCTATACAGAATTAGTTCTCATCTTGTTAATCAAGATATGTAACGCACCAGCTATACTCTTCATATTGCTCAACTGTAACGTTTCATCGGCCTCCTCACCTTGAGCACCAACCTGCTCCCAGATGTGGTTGAAGTTGCCAGCGAACGCAGGAACAACATAATCGCTGCCAGTGAGTTCAAGGTCCTCAACTTGGTATTCATCGTCGTACCCGCTCTCCTCAGGCTCACCAGTTGTGGGATCAATTTCCTTGGTGGAAAACTTGAGCACATTTGTGAAACTGCTGGCGGGAAATGACGCTTCACCATTGACCTTCTTGAAGGAAACATAGATAGTGCCGGGCTCGTCGGTGACGAGTTTGGCTGCTGGTATGATGAAGTCTTCCTCGAGTTCCTCTTCCTCGGATGGAGTGGCGACAACGGAAACCTCCTCAAGCACTGTGTCGGGGAGTGTATTTTTGACTTCATATTGCAGCACAATATGCTCCTTGAAGATGTGCTTCACCACAGTGACAACGTACTCCGTTTCTGATTCCGTCAACTCTACCACCGATGATGACTTTAGTACACTGCCATAAGGTCTGAATTCTGGGACCTTGAGCAACTCTTGTTGATATTTCTGTGCATTTGCTGAAGCCGAAGCTGCGGCTTCTGTGCTTGATGGAGCAGCTTTAGTGGGCCCACTTTTCGGTGCTTTGATTGTGGGGGTAACGGTAGTGAGTTTCTTCGTTCTGTCTTCAGCATCTGCTTGCTCCTTGGTGACAACGGGAATAGATGCAAGGTCGAAGGGGGTGTTAAAAGTTGATTTGTCTTCAGCAGTGACGTACATGACGAGCTGCATCTCGAAATATGGGAGAGCAAATGTGTTTTCTTGACGCAGGTTAGAATTGAATTTCAGGAGCTGGTATCAATACTCACCATTCTTGATAAACCGATCAGCCATCTCGTCTGGCTCGGTCATAAGCCTTAAATTCAAGGCTGCACGGTCACGGACTTCATCATCGACATCATCCAAGCATCTGGTAAGAAGAACAGTGACGCTGCGCTTGACCTCAGGATCCTTCTGCCCAACACCGAATTTTGCCAAAGCAGTAACCGCAGCAGCTCGGACAATCGCATTTTCAAGAACAACGCGGTTGTAAATGTACCGGATGTACTTTGTCGGCTGTGATGTCTTCGGTCCTTCAATTCCGAGGAGGTGAAGAATGCGAACTGCAAGCTTTGTAAACTCGCAGTCCTCGATAAACTCGCAGAGATGAGCTAAAGCATCCTCCTTGGAGTCTGGCACAAATTTGATCAAATCAAACATGCTCTCAACCACAGCACGCTTGAATTCGTATCCACCCTCGTCACGCAGTATCCCACTAAGGAAAGCAAGCATACCAGCTTGCTTACTGGGAAACTTCAGGCAGAGTGTCCGGATAGCTTCAACAATTGTGATCTTAAATTCGTCAGTGATGTCCGCCATGAAGCCAGAGATCTGTTTCATCAAACGATCCACGCTAGCCTCGTTGCCGGTTTTCAGAAGAGTAGTGATTGCGAACGTTGCAATGGAACGGTTCGAGTTGGAAATTAGGAGTTCGATATCTGGATTGCAAGGGTTGACAGCGGCTGGCTTGAACGAGGCAAAGTTATGTAGGATTCGGATTGCAGCAAATTTGGTAACCGCTCGAGGAGATGTGAGGAAGAGCTGGAGGACATGGATAGCTTGGGTAACCTCAGCATCCGTGACATCTCGCATATCGCAAATAGCCTTTGCTGCCTCGAAGTTAACCATCTCACTCTTGTGTCGGAGCCAGCCATCCAAGAGTTGCATCATTGGCTTCCGGAGTTGCGGGTCCTCCTCTGCCAATTGCGCTGCTAATCTGACAAGCATAACCGTGGCCGCCGGGTTCTTGACCGCCCCCGCAGTGCCAAATTGCTGAACCATCTTGACTAGAGCCATCCGGTCGTGCATTCTCATTTGGTACAGAAGTCCAATTGCGTGGTATTGAGTCATGGTAGAGTTGTTGACAGGCATCTGACTTCCTGATGTTGAGAAGCCAAGAGAGAATCCACCAGAAGATTTTGTAGATGTTGCAGCTTCTTGTGTTTCGCTCTGCCATCTTCGGACAACCTCGCGGGCAATGGGAAGGAGGTGGTACGAGGATATGAGGGCGGCTGAGGAAACGGAGGGGTTCTTGTCCACAATGGCGGTCTTCATCACACGCTCAATACTTTGAACAGTCGATGCCTATTTGTTGTCAATTCAAGCTCCCATGAAACGACTTCTCCACTCACGTCAATGATCCGGCAGAGGGCACGAATTGCATTTGGTCTGAAAATCGCATCTGTTCCACCACCAGTATCCTTCATGATTGTGCTTGTGACCATTATTATATCCTCCGCGGAATGGGCCAGCTCCTTGATGATGAGGTGCACCATCTGCCGTAGACTGGCATCTTTATTCTGGAAGAGCTTCGAGATTCCGAAGAAGAGGGTAGTGGCTTCATTGGTGGGGAAGCGTTCTCCGGTGTAAAGGAGGAGGGCGATCTTGGTGAGGAGTACTCGACATCTTCGGGGCTGTATGGGAGAGGAGTTGAACAGTCGTGCTACCTGGCATTAGTGGGAGCTTGAGGGGGAAGGGGTTCACCGACCCTCCTGGAAGACTGAGGTTCTGTCTACCCTCATGATTGCGGTGTCGGCATCTTCGTCTTTCTTGCTGTAACTCATGGTGGGCGCGGTCAGCTTCCCAGCTTCATGAATTGCAAGGCAAAAGGTGGAGTGGATTATTCAAAGGATGTGGTAAGGGTAGTCGCGATTTGGCTACGTCGCCGGTGGGATTGAAACTACCTGCTGTAGCGAGGGCGGGGCGGGGCGGAGCGGAAGCATCTCTTAACCTTGGCCTTCTACAAATATTTGAGAAGAAAAGTGATTGGGCTATTGGAACATAAATAAGGCTTGTCAGTAGGCCATTTAGAGCAGTATAGTATTTGATGAAGATAAATGAAATTTGCTTGAGTTGGATCGCGGCGGATGAGGAAAACGACGAAAAGCCTTTTGTCCTAGTCAACTAGATCCGGGTTCAATGTTCAAAAAATCTAAGATCCAAAGGGCGTAGATTTGAATATACAAGTCTTTGAGGGGACATCTGATGGGGAAGGTATTGAAAAGTCCAGCACTGACTTAGGACCTTGGAACATTTCGAATTAGAGTAACTTTTTTAGTCAAGAGCGAGGGAGGTTGGAACCTCCCCGGTTTCCAGCCCAGGGCCTACCGCGAAGCCCAAAGTCAGAGTGGGACATATCAATACTGTCTCGCTAAACTTCTGCTTGCTCATTGTAAAATCAAACTCATCTTCCTGGAGTGTTCCTAGCGTTCAGGAGCATTTGGATGACTCCTGCCTCGGGGCTAAGAATGCAAAATAGCCGAGTTTCCGGAACCCCGCCAAAAAAAAAAAGGCCATTTCCACAAAAAAAAAAGATGTGAGACATAATCATGAGACCACAATATGCTCGAAAAGCAAGCAAAAAATGATACACAGCTGATTTCCGATACCGGGAATCGAACCCGGGGCTCTCCGGCTCTTCTTTGAAAGCGGAGTATGTTCTTGTGAATGTTAGTTGGAGTACATTTGAATGTGATGATTGTTACTTACAACCCCTACACTATATCGGATTGAATTATGAAAGTTTTGTCTTATTTTAGCTTATGAAAACCAACGCAAAAGAACATCAAGAAAATACGGCTAATGTTCGGTCCTTTCTCCTTTTCTGCACATTCAAGTGAGGAGAATGCGCTCCTTTGGAAAATTATATTGTTTGATAGGTTGTGTCTTTTAGTTCAACGCTTCTTTGTTCCACTTCCTGACGCATTTCTAGACACACTATGAGGCTCAGAAGGTAAGATAGACCTCCCACATACGGGGTGCAGTGCCTCAAATGTTCCTAGCTCACAACGGACAATCCAAGCAGCACTGATCCTCAATCAAAACGGCCGTATATGTAACTAGGAGGACTTAAAATTCTATATTTTGCGACATTCTCGGGGAGCAAACTTTCAATGTTCCCAAGACCCGTGAGAAACAATCGAAGAGCACTGTATCTCAAATATCCCAATCTGGCATGGAACATTGTCAAGGACGAACGAATGAGGCCCTTTTCTGTCCATGCAGCCCCTCGGTCTGCAACCTTCCAGCACATCTAGGTTTCGAGAGACCAACTCATCTCTCCCTCTTCATTTCGTATTTTCAGGCCCATCTAGAAAGAAACTTCCATGTTCCTACATGCTAGCAGATTCTGAAAAATGAGAGTTACATAAGCTTCGATCGCGATTTCAAAACGAGCTCGCATCCATCCATCCTCGATTCTGATGCAAAAGCTTTGTACGCGTGTACATGCCGCAGCCACAGCGGCTGCAGCTCGTCCCTTCTTACCAAAGATTTGCAGGATCCAATCCGATGAGAAGAGATCTACAAGTGCTCTATGAAACGTCATGAAGAAAGCCACTCAACGATATTTGTATGTTGGTGGCGCGCCTGCGTCCACGTCCCCGCTGTTTGAGGTTTCGGCATCCAAAGTTCGAGGAGCCGTGGATAAAGCCGTGTGAATCAGGTGTTGGACGTAGAGCTGCATGACGGTAGGTTCAACAGGGTGTTGCACTTACTGAACTTCTAAAGAATAGCTCAACATATCAAAGGTAAGGTTTAGGTACAGTAGGTAGGTAGGTAGTTTTTGTTAGCACGTGACTTTCACGGTCCGAACGACTTACGTCTGACCTGTTCGCCAGAGTCAAACCACGGTGCTGGACTGTCGTTTTTTGGTCAGTTCTGCTGAGATCTGGGCGAAAAGCTTCTCGGGACAACCTGCTTCAAGCCTACCTAGTAGGTACCAAGGAAATGTCCTTCACGTGAGCAAAGTTCATTTAGCGGGTGGCACAGAATACATCCCCGCCGTTTCATACCTTAACTCCAGCAATACGAAAAGTCTCCTCCATTCATTGCCTTATTCAATGTTCAAATATAGTTTTCTCCCCTGCACAGCATGAAAATCAGCTCAAGTTCCCTCAAACAAAAAAAACAGCCAGGTCACGATTCGCAAAGTGTCCGAGGGGAAAAACACAGCCCATCGAGCTTTCACACCACAACCCATTTCCACAATTAAGTGAAGAGTATTTGGAATGGGATCAGAAGCACCATGTCGAAATTTACAAATATAGCTTGAGAATCCCCACATGGAAGTCCACTTCTTTGGTGTGGGGAGAAGGGGAGAAACCTTGCAGCTTACGCGCCTCGGCGTCTAATTCACACCCCCTTCTAAATATACCTCTTGCTCACCAAAGACCGTGCCCCTCCCCCTCCTCGCCGCAAAAGTGCAGGTCGAGACGCCTTCAAGACCCTCACAGACCTGTTCAGGATAAGCATAACGTTCTGGAAAGGATGGTCCCGTCTTCCAGAAAGCCAAGGTGGGTGTGAGGCAGGCAGGTAATAGGGTGAATAAGAAGAGCGAGACTCCTCGGACATGGGCGAGTTACAGGTGCTGGTCCGGTGCTGGTTTCCAATTGCAGCTGCAGGAACTAGCATTGCGACAGCTTCACGCTCGGAGGATCTCTGCTGATCCCCTGATTAGGGATTTAAAAATTGCAACTACTCGGGATTTGTCTGGCTTGATATGGGCATTACCCAGGCCATGTTCGGCAACTTGGCTGTAGAGAGTAGGATGAGAAAGAAGTGAGGTGAGCTCTTGAAATGGCATATTGGCTTCGATTGGCTTCGAGTGGTTGGATGGAGGCGGCATCGGAGAGCGACGTTATATATGTGCATTGCTTGACTGCTGCCGTGAGAAGTGAGAAGTGAGAAGTGAGAAGTCAGACGGCGCCTAACTGGAGACTATGCCATGCCAATGGACGGGCTTTATTACAGTGCGGACTCGGGGGCAGTGGCTTCAAGGTTTCCTGTTGATAATTGTGGCATGTATGCATGTATGGAGTCTTCGCTGGGACATGCTGGAAAAGTGCGTGGACGAGTTGAGCGTGGAGCGAGCATGGTCGTGGTTTTCGATGGGACGGGATGAGTAGGAGGGGAGGGGAGCTTTCGCAAGCTTCTCCAGTCCAGCCTTCCCTGCGCTGCTGCTTATCGACCACTGGGCCACCATCTGCACTAACGAGTAAGGTCAGACCCGCCACTGTACATGTCCCCACTCAGACAGCTCGAAGTGTAAACTTTCGACGACACTCCTCAAACCCCGGCTTGTCCTGCCTGTTCTGCCGGCTTTATAAGCCGCCAGCCTCGATCTCCATATCATCACTAATACACCCGTCTCTCTCTCCCTCTCTCCTCTGCTGCTGACTACAACTCCACCGACCTCGTATACAATGGACTATCCCTACTTCACCGCTGCCCCGCAACCCTACCAGTTCCTGGGGCTCCCACCGACCCCCGCCCACATCTCCTCCTCGAACTCAGATGACTTCAGCAACTCTCCACCCGTTCGTGACCACTTTCATACGTTGCAATCCTACTCACAGCCCTTCCTGACCCCCAAGCAGGATGTCTTCGAGTTCCAAAACTTCGATGCCTTCAACCAGCAATTCAACGCCAACGACATCCAAGCGAAACCGCCCACCCCGCTCTCGCAGCACAAGCCTTCCATCAGCACCTCCAACCACAACTATGAGATAAACAATGGGGACCAGAACGAGGATTCCATGCGGCGGGGGAGCAACAGTGACGACGATGAAAATAGGACACCCGCACAGGCCCGGCGCAAAGCCCAAAATCGCGCAGCGTAAGTAGCTCCCCGATTTCCGCTCTACAAACCCTCCTCTACACGGGATCCTCAATTCCTAACCCCAATCCCAGACAACGCGCCTTCCGCGAACGCAAAGAACTCCATGTCAAGAACCTCGAAGCCAAGCTCGCTGCCCTGGAAAAGAACTCTGCCACGGTAGTTGAAGAAAACGAGCGTCTCAAGCTGCAACTGCAGAAAGCGGCCACCGAGAACGAGATCCTGAAGGCGACAGCAGCATACCCACACCGCGGGGGCTCAGAGCCGTTACCCAACGCGGGGCCGATGCGCTATTCCCCGACGGACTTCTACACGGATGTGCTGCAGGCGCACGATAACAAGACGCCGAGCCATAGGATTGTGACGAGCGATACCGGGGAGAGGCTGCTGGCTGCCGGTGCGACGTGGGACTATATTATCAAGCATCCTTTGTACGTCCGCGGACTGGTGGACGTTGGGGATGTGAGCGAGAGGTTGAAAAAGAAGGCGAAGTGTGATGGACAAGGACCGGTCTTCGAAGAGAGTGAGATTATCGATGCCATCGAAAAAAGCATCGCGAGTGGGAGTGACGAGCTTTTGTAATGATTTTCTTGGGACGGGGCTCTTAAGCATACAGCGGGATACCAGGTGTTATCGGAGGGCCGAAAGGAATTGGAAAATTGGATTGGCGGTTTGAATTTGGGCATGCGGGTGTTTGGCTTCTTGATTTTACATGGACCGAGGACGGCGTTGATTTTCTCTTCTCTTCTTTTACAATATTCATGCTTTCAATTCATTGCAAGCCAATGTATTTGTTCGCTTCAAGTGTCTCCCATTCCCGCTCTTCCATTTCCTCTCGCTCCTCCCTAGCAGCTGGTGCAGCCCAACACCCCACGCAAGACATCTCTCCCTCCTCCCTTCCTTCTAACATTCGGAGAGCGCATATAATGACTATAGCTTCAACATCGTGATACCAAGCCTTCTCCTCCGCTCCTCCTCTATTTCCTCGGGCTTGAATAGTTGGGGTCAAGCCTTCTTATGTTTTTAAGGTAGAGGCTTATGCTCGTGAAAGGTTTCAGCTCCTGGACCTGCGGTGAGTGGACCTAACGCATGATACGTTTCTCTAGTGAATTTGAGAGGACTGAGGAGAGTCATTCACTGATGTGCTGAGAGCGAGTTCCGCCTGGTCTCAAAAGACATAAACGGGCGGGCCTTTGGTTATTCAAAGGGCGCTGCTCTTGAGAAGATGGACATTTGCAAGTTGAAAGTCCAATCACCAAAGAAGATTTGAGCAATGAAACGGTGTAAACGCTACTCATTGTGCTATTCATTGCTATGATATATACCTATCTATCGCTGAGTCCGCATTCAAGACTTTTCAGAGTCAGTATCTGAATCGCTAAATAAGTCAACGTCTGTATCGCCAATTCGAAGAGGGTACTTCGTCCGGGTGTGTAGCGTCGCGAACCGTTCTGAGTAAGCCACCTTGTCTTCTTCGAATAATTCCTCAACATTGTTGTTCCACTCATCGCTGGGGGGAAGACTGGCACGCCGTTTAGGATCTGCGGCGGGAATCGGCTCTGCTTGCATCCATTGTTCAATTCGTTTGCATTTTAGGTTTCTGTTGAATTGTCGCACCTCATATGTCCGATCGACACTCTTGCTCTTGTCGTTGGATAGAAGACGGTGGTCCAGAATCCGTTGCCAGAGGTGCTTGAAGTACCGCTTCATCTTTTCGTTCGTTTTCCCCTCACACTCCATTTCCCCTTGACTTTGATCTCTACTGCACTCGTCATCGTAAAGCCTCTCGGTCCCCTCGCCACTAACTATGGAATACCCCGTCTTCCACCACTTGAAGGGCCGTTCGCCGTCATCTAAGGAACTTTGTTTGTCATTATCCTTTGGGATGCTCATTCGCCACCAATCGGAACGTCCTTCGCCATTGTCCAAGGAGCTGCCCTTCCAGCTATCCTTACCTGTCTCATCGTCGGCGTGCTTTCTTCTCTTCTTTTTATCTTCAGACTTCACTGGTTCTGGCTCCCACGGATATGGCTTCATAAGGCCTAAGCCTTTATCATACGTGCCAGCAGGCAGGATTCCTACCAATGACATCCCCCAGAATCTCGTGCAATCTTCGTTGGACAGAGGATATTGGGTCACATTTCCATTTACCCGAGGGTAACGATCTCGAAGTCTGGGGCCTTCTAGTTCGTAGTCTGTGGCTTGCATGATGTGCTGTATCGCTTGGAAGTTTCTCATACGACGGAAGCCCGCCATAAGCTCGAGCCATGCGAAGGCAGATAACGTGTCTCCACTCTGGTTACCTAGATATTGATATGGCCTATGACCAAATCAATGTTTGAAAAGGAAAGTTTTGTAATCTTACATTCCCAGTGAAGGTCTACATATTACACCAGATTAAGAAAAACAGGGTCACTTACGGCCTCAGAACTTCCCCGCTGTTCCTATACACTTGTCCATGTACCCTCGAGCCTTCGAGCAAGCCTCTAACCACATTTCGACTCTCTTCTTCCGCTGTTAGGCTAATAACAGCATGATTAGATGAAAACATGCTAGATGATTGGGTCTTTGGTGGAGTCCCAGGATTCAGGGTTTCCCGGGCGCATTTTTCGCAATGGCCTAGCTCCGCGTTGAATATGGTAAGTTTCTTGTGGTCCACAAGCTTAGCAAGTTGGAACCTAAATGAGCCGGATCAGCAAGTTACTACGATGTCAAGTACAGTTGGTCGGGCATTGTATCCGAACACACAACAGTTCGCGAATCAACTGGAAAGGGTGAGACTTCAATATAAAACAGATCGAAGAATAACCAGAGATGATGAGGTCTCGATGTACCAGACAATGCACGTACATTATTCCCATCTGTACAAACTTTGTGGCTGCATATTGGTTTTCGGCTCCGGTGCGACAGCGTATTTGTTCAAGTATTGTAGGGTTGACTTTTCCCAACTTCTCCGTAGACACGAAAGATCTATATTTTCAGGATAGCATTCGCAACCAACGAACTCAAGCCGGGTAGGCGAGCCTTCCGCCGAGGCAGTTTCGAGAAGGAGCGGAAGGAAAAGAATAGCAAGGTATGCTGTCGATAGCACGTTGACTTGCAACTGCATTTCTGTGCCGTGGGGGCTTCGAATAACCTCGTCGTGTTCCTTGTCAATTTGTTGTTGAAGATCGGTATAGAGAACGACGGCATGGAATCTCTCGGTTGTGTTTTGAACCTGGTTGATGAACCGTTCAATAGATGGGAAACTGGCCACATCGAGCTCGTAGATTATACAAAAGTCGGCCTCCCTGGCCCCTTCTTGTTCAATCCTTACTTTTGCCGCTCTGCCTTCCTCGATGTCTCGAACTCCGATGATGAGTCGTTCTGCCCGCAGACGTGCGAATTTGATGCATGCTTCCACAACCTTGATAACTCAGCAATCGCTCAATGGAGAGAGTTGGGAGGAGACTGGAACGATGCCATAAATCCATACAATGTCTGAAGTTGCGCCAATCATGACTATGGTCTTTCCGCAAAGATCTTTCCGGCAAATTCGATGACCGAGAAGGAAGACGGTGGGGTGATACCAAACATCTTGTAAGCGTCTTCTAATCTGGAGTTTTGGCCAGTACTTCTTGAGATTGATTTTGCTTATTCTTTTCAGAATTTCGCGCTTGGGCTCGTTTGTTGAGACCATGTTGGAACAATAAATGGTGTTGGAAATAGATACACGATAATGATATGGTAACGAATGTCCCAACAAGCTTTGGGTGATTGAAATGTTGACAAACGAATGTTCCAAGACTGCTGGATGAATCATGATATTGGGAAGAGAAAGGAGAGCTGCGCAGGAGATCTAAATGCTTGCCCAAACTGAAGGGGAAAGAGCGAACGAGCGCAGGTCTACGTCGCAAAGTAAGGAAAAAAGCCAAGTTCGAGGAAAGTGCCATGATAGTCCCCAAATGTAACAGTAACAACTTGAAGATCTGCGATCAACGACTTGTTGGTCGACAAAGCGTATAATTTTCGCTCTGAAGAGCCATATGTGAATTCGTTCCTGTCTCAGCCCACTCAAGTGATTCCATGAACGGTATATTTCTCCTTCCGTGATGAAAGTTTCCCGAGCTTGAAGTGTGTACTCAGAGCTGTACCTCCATTACAATCTTTGTTTCAAGTCGCCGTTGAAGGCTTTGCATTGTACCCAAACTATTGGTAGAGAGAAAAGTGGGTGAGGTGGGTGAACAGAAGTTTAAGTACCCATTCGCTTGTGCCCCTTTTCCACGTGCGTGGGGGTTAGACGAAATGACGTGGGTGTCTTGGCAGCGCGTCTCCAAGGATGCAGAACATTTCGCGACATGACAATTCCAAGATTCGAGAGAACGCAGATTGACACACCACCTCGAAAATCTCTTCCATCGAATCTACCCTTTTCCTCCCACGATAAATCGCAATCATGGTGTACGTACGACAAGAAAAGCTTCCGAACTTGAAGCAGTACAAATATTCCGGCGTTGATCACTCGCTCGTGTCGCGATACGTGTTAAAGCCATTTTACACGAATGTCGTGATAAAATGCTTTCCCATGTCCATGGCGCCGAACTTGATTACCTTGAGTGGATTCAGTTTCGTGGTGGTCAATCTGTTGACGTTGCTATGGTATAATCCGACGCTAGATCAGGATTGCCCGCCTTGGGTGTATGCCAGCTGGGCTTTGGGGCTGTTTTTGTATCAGACCTTTGATGCCGTTGATGGCTCGCAAGCGTGAGTGGACCATATAATTTCTTGAAGTTCGCAGATGCTAATGAGGTCTGGCAGACGTCGAACGCACCAAAGCGGACCCCTCGGGGAGCTTTTCGACCATGGCGTTGATGCTGTGAACACATCTCTAGAAGTCCTGATATTTGCTGCCTCGCAGAACTTGGGAATGGGTTGGAAGACAGTCATGACTCTGTTCGGATGTATTTCTCCATCTGCCCTTCTTCTAGGGTATCTGCTAACCTTTCCCAGCCCTCCTCACCTTTTATGTTCAAACCTGGGACGAATACCATACCAAAACCCTCACCCTGGGCTTGATTTCGGGACCAGTGGAAGGAATTCTTATCTTAGTTGCCGTTTATGCTTTCACAGCAGTCAAGGGAGGTGCCAGCTTCTGGCAGCAAGCGATGTTCCCCACAGTGGGGATTCCGAAATACGCATTCATTCCTGAATACATTTACAACCTGCCCTTCAACGAGTGGTATATGGTCCAGGGTGGGTTTGTGCTGGCGTTGAATACCGTCCAATCGTGAGTGTGCTCTGTTCATGATAATTCGCATTAGCTGATGAAAACAGTTCTCTCAATGTTATCAAAGTCCGCCGAGCCCGTGGAGACAAGTCTCGCGGTGCTCTCCTTGGTCTTGTACCTTTCTTCGTGACCTGGACTCTGATTCCAGCTTACCTGTACCTCAACCCAGAAATCCTCTACAACCATCTCGTCCCCTTCGTCTTTTTCGCCGGACTGGTGAATGCATACTCAGTTGGCCAAATCATCACCGCACATCTCGTCAAGCTCGACTTCCCCTACTATAATGTACTGGTACTGCCGATCGCATATGGAGTGTTTGACTCTGTGGGGCCCTTCTTGCAAAAACATATTGGGGTTGGGTGGCCGAGTGCGCTCGGAGACGGCGGTTATCAGGTTGCATATATGTTCTCCATGCTAGGCATGGCTATTGGAGTCTATGGAAGCTTTGTGGTAAGCTTTTCCGAGGTTCAATTTCAAATCGTGCTTGCTAATGATAATAATACAGGTTGATGTCATTGTTACCATTTGCGATTATCTCGATATCTGGTGTTTGACCATCAAGCATCCATGGAAAGGGGAGGAGGAGGCGAAGAAGGCACAGTAATGGCGAGTGATACCCATTGAACGAGAAAATGAAAGGATGGAGCATGAAGGATATCTGCATGAATGGGAGTTCTAACTGGATGGTGGTCTTACGTTTCTGTTGTTCATATTCAACTTATAAAGCGTGGAAGTTGTGATGCATGGTTTTAACGTAATGCGCTTTTTTTTTGGATCCAGAGTCCTGACCTACCGTAAAAGCTTCAAAACTCCGTGCCGATGGCGCTTCCCTTCAAGGCCTTGACCACTCAAGTGAGAAAAGCCCCGGCCAGAATCTCTTTACTCCAGGCCTCAACGTTTGACACACCTGTCTTACTCGTCTTCCCTGCGTCGCAATACCTTCCCACACCACGTCAAAACACGTGCACTCCCTCTTCCAATTGCCTTGCCAAGACTATTTTTACTTTCCCCCTCTTACGCGCTCTCCTTTTCGCACGCCCCTCCATTTGGATATTTGCCGTGCCACAGCAGCACTACCGAACCACTGAAAATGCCGAGCACATCACATAAGCGCCAAGACCCTCGACCCTGGATTCAGCCTTTCCAATCATCGACTTCTTCAGCGTCACTGGATGTGAAGGCTGTGAATCCTTTGTGAATACGGTGGTACGAGAGAGAATTGTTTCATTTAAGTGCGTGAGACTCGCTCTCTTCATTCCGTTGGTAGGTATATTATATGTAACCATATTCTCTGTTTCTCACCGAACAGGACTTCCTGCTTGTTATTAATCTCAATCTCAAAGTCCTTTTCTTCTTTACAGTCTTCAATTCATTTTCCTCGCGATTCTCTCACCCGTGCGCGAAAATATGGCTCCAGCCCTCCCCCTCCCCCTCCAACTCTTCAAACGCGCCTGCGAAGCAAGCGATGGCTACGTTTGCTACCAGTACGTCCTCTTACTCCCTCTCCCTAATCACTAACTAACAATCCCCAGCATGCCCATCCCAGCCGTAATCGGCATCGTCTTCGGCTGCGCCTTCCTCCTCATCACCGGAATCTTCATCACCTTCCTCTGCTGCAAATGCAGGCGCCACAAGAAAAAGCTTCGTGAGCAGGGAGAGTCTGCGAATGATGATTCTATATTGGCGTATAATGGTGCGAAGAGGGGGGAGACGATTGATTTTAATCCGCATGCTTTTTGATATCTTATTTCTATATGGGGAAGTTTGGGCTGGGGTTTAGGAAAGGGAATGGAATGGAGGGCTGCAATGGAAGAAAGGGGGGTTTCGCCTCAACATGGAGTTTTGCCAGGTTTGGTCATGATTTGGCACTTGCATTTGACGGAGTCCGGTACCTGAATCAAAGATTTTGGATATTAAAATCTAGCCAAGTGGGTTTTGCTTCGTATTCTTCTGTGCTTGTTTTCTTCCACCTTCATCGAAGGTCGACAAGAACGAAGTTTTAACCTCGATTGCATGTCCTCTCGATTAGCACTCGCCCAGCATCCCTTTTTGGTTTTTGTTTACCTCGAACTCCCTTGCTCCAGCCTAGATTCAATCTCTCCAAATGCCAAATCTCATACCCCGCGTATTTCAAAAGCCATCGATTATGATGGCGGGGCTGCTAGGTTGCGGGCTTCGAGACAACGAGCAATTTTTCTTTCCAATCACCCATTGCCCAGCTGCGATTGAAGAAAAGTGCCATTACTTCAATTCAATGCCTCAACACTGAGTGGGCTTGAGTTAAGCACAGCCTTTCTTTCTGTCTTCGGGCTGGAGTATCGCTGCGTTGTGGCTTGTGTCATTTAATGTGAACTCTGCAATTATCAGTGGAGGCTGTGTTCACTCGCATCGCATTTTTCTTTTCTTGCCACACAACAATGTCGGCAGTGCATGCTTCTACATAAAACTAAGCTGCTTGCCTGGTTATGTTTTAGAGGACCTGCTCGATGTGTTAGCAAATGTCAACGTCACTTGATGCTCGCCTGCTATAACCTAGCAATTCGATTTTATCTCCACGGACGCCGATACCCAAGTGATCTGGCCTAAGAACTCGAAACTAGCTATTTTCTTGGTTTCCGCCTTGACATTGATGTCCCCATCGCTCTTATCGCTCCTTTTACTGCCTTCCATCGAACACTTTGGAGTTTCAGAGAGATTTCACAGCCGCGATCCATCGCATAATATCGTTACCTCACCCAAAGCAAGCATCGCTCAAGTCAGGCTAGCATTTAGGACAAGTGGAAGGGTCTAGGAATTTCCTAGCAGATTAGTTCTTGATCCAAGAGGTTGTGAACCAGGTCGTTCAAATGAGGCGATGCATAGCAACTCCCGGTGATTGCAATGAGTCTATGTGGCCAGCACAGATTGTGGCTGATCCGGATATTGCTGGGATCGGGGTATGATATTACCAATCTATTCATCCTGTGTATGTTTATTTACATAACTCTTTGTAGGCAATTAGTTCATTCGTTGCAACTTCATCACTTTGCGTCCTCGCTGCCCTCTGTTGGGATTTGATCCACTGGCTTGTCCGTCCACGATCGGAAGGTGATTATGAACACAAAATACAACGCTTCTTTTCGCCGTTGATTGCAAAGGAAGCGCTGATCAAAAAAGTCTTGAAACGAGTTATACTAGGCTTTGCTGATCAACAACTGGTGACGGGGCTTGCTATCTTGATACAGTACTAGCCAACTCATACAGTCATATGCGATATAAGCGCTTTTTTGAAAATTTACCGAAAAATCAGCACTTACCTCGTTTTTTCCACCTAAAAATACCATTTTTGCTACAACAGCCCAAACCCACCACCAATTCTCTCCCAAAACACCCATTTTGAGGCTATTCGTAGTCGTAACTGATCAATCACGTTCCAGAGCCTAAAATCTGCCAAGATGCCACCCCGAAAGCGTAAAACGACAGCCAAAGCTACAGCTAACGCGACAGCCAATACCACAGCTAAAGCAACAGCTAAAGCAACAGCTACTGCCGCCAAGGCGAAGACTACCAGAGCTCGAAACAAGGCCACTGCCGCTCGAATCGATCGAATCCTTCAATCCTCACCACCTCTGACTACTAGCCCTACTAGCCCTTCGGGCCCTTCGGAGACTATAGGCTCGAATTCAGCGACAGAGCTTATAACAGCTCGAGCAGGTAAGGCGAAGGAGATGGAGATCATTAATAGATAATATAATTATAATCCGATTCTATTTGCTATAAAGGATTATCTCGATTCTTATAAGCCTTATATTAAGTACTTACTTATAGTCGATTTTAATAGTATTACTAGATCGAGATAGGATTTCTAGTAGGAATATATATAATATCGGATTAATATATAAATTAAGATAGATTCTATAATATATCCAGAAAAGTAAAGGGATCCTTTAAATTGGAAAATAGAATACGGGAATAGAATAAATCCTGATTATTAATATATGGATATTATAGGATATTAAGACTTCGAGAAGGTATTACTAAATAGAAAGCCTTAAACGGCTTGGATAATAATATATATTCGATATAGTATTAAATTCGATTCTAATAAGACTCCTTTACCAGAAGAGAAAATGATAATAATAATATTAAAGACTAAAAAGCATACTCATTTAATTGATATAGCGGGCAAAGACCTCTTTACCGATTCGAATTCCTCTAATTCCCAAAGTAATAGTCATACTCGATTATTAAAATCCGAATTAACTTGAAACTTGAAAAAGAAGGTTTAAAGGAAGTTTATAAGGCTTAAAGCGAAAAAGGAACGAGCTCGATTAAGGGCTTGTGTAACTATTACCTCTCGATAGTATAATAAACTCGAATTTATAATAGTATCTCTAATAGGGCATTACCTATAGGAGTATAAGATTTAATAATAATAGTATTATATATATATATAATCACTATACTATAACCTTTATAGAACCTATTGGGAATATCTGGTAATATTAAAGTATTTTGTTATTGGAAAGACGGATTTGATAATATGAATAAAGGAGACCGAGAATAATATATTAAATAGGAATATCGAAAACCTTCTATATAATATATAATTAAAATAAACACAAAACAAGAATATAATAATAGAAATAAAATATTAAAATATAATTTTGATAATTCCTTTAATAAATTTCAATATTATATTATCTGGAATATTAATTCTCGGGAATCCGAATTATTCTAGTATATATATAATACTCTTTCTATAATTTATTAATAATTCAGGGTCTATTACTGGTCTTCTTTAATTAAATACTATTTCAAAATAATAAAAAGAGAGTATTAATCTTCTAGTTTATAAATAATATCAGGATTTCGATAATATCGAAAATTCATTAAACTAAATAATATTCCTTATATATTCATTAATACTAATTTATTCTTCTTCCGTAATTAATAAAAGTATAAATAGTTATAATCTTTGGAAAACTTTTAGTAAATACTATTTAAATACGATTAATATATAATATTATTCTTTTATTATTCAGATAATCTCGAATTATATTAAATATAATTACTATTCTAAAGACTTTCTTGTTTTTAATCTCGAATAATACCAAAAACTAGTAATATCTTATAATATATAATATAGAATTAAGAATATAATTACTCTTTTTTATTATTTATATAAAAAGGATCTTATAATTACAAAAATAGAGAATATTATATTAATATTTACTTTCTTAAAAGAGTCTATAATACTAATAATAAAGAGAGATATTAAACTCGAGAATAAACCAGAAGATATAAAAGAAGAGAATATTAAACCGGTGGATTTAGAGAAAGAAGAGGAAATGAAAGAGAAGTTATTATCTTAATTAATTAAGGAGAAATTAATTTAAAGATTATTATCTCCAGAAAATTATAAAGATTTAAAGAGAATATAGTAAGAAAGAGGATTAAAAAAGAACTCTTTACTAATACCAATTCAGATAAATAATAGAATAATTTTATCTTCTTTAATTTCCGAATCTGAGTGGGATATAAAGGAATAGTTTAAAGAACTAGTAATATAGATAGAGAATAATAATAGAAAGGATAAATAAAATTCTATTTAATAACTTTATATCTTTTAAACGGAAAATGGATAGTAATATATATTAAGAATCTAAAAATGTAATTTTAGACTTAATTAGTCTATAATATAGAATATAATTAATTTTTGAATTTATATTATATTAATATAATAATATCGAGTAAGAGATCACAAGCGATTTATATAATAATATTAATATTTTACAAATCGGGTAAGTGTGAATAGGACTCGCTTAGCAAATTTAAAACTATATAATTGACTATACTCAATATTACTAAACCTTATTTTTATTCCACAATTATATAAAGTATTTCGAATACTCTTCGGGAATAATTTATATAATTATATATACTTGTTTTATATAAATAATATATTATTCCATTTTTAATAATTAATTAAACAATAACTACTAATCCAATTTACTAAACCTAAAAACTATAAGTACTTTTAATTACCTTTTTACTTTAAACCAAGTTTATATATTCTATTATAATTAGTATAAAAGTTATAATAAAATATACTTAAACCTAAATATTAAATATATACAAGGATTAAAGACAATTTCAAGCTCTTTAAGAGTATATGAAATCTTACATTCTACTAATACCTTAATTACTATTAATATACACTTTTTAATAATTGATATTATAGTATAAATCACTTTAAGTATATATAGAATTATCTATAAGAATACTAGAATAACACTAGCTAAAACTAATCCTTTAAAATCTAAATATATTAGGCGACTATCCAATTATATATCTCTTTAATATTAATAGTACTTATAAGTTTATTTTATAAGATCCTTTATCTATAAATATATTAACTGGTATATTATTATAAGATATTAAAGAAAATAATTACTGGAAATGGATTCTTAATATTAATCGGGTATTAATTAATACTTATTTAAGGACAGAAAAGACTATAAGATATTATATTATAGTAAGAGAATAAAAATAGAGATAAACGGATATTATAAAGGATATTATAATTAGATATTAACGGGATTTGACAAATTAGTAAATAATCTAAACTTTATAGTTATTATCTAATAAATTAATATTATACTAATAGTTTTTAAAGTGCCCCCTTACTCTCTTCCTGATATCCTTTCTATAGTCCATCTCCTGAATTATCTATTCCAGGAATAACTAAAACCCGTTATAATCTGCCCTCCTATTCTTATAGTAATAACAAATAGCAGTTTTGAGATCCTTAAAGTTCTCCTCAATTAGATTAAATATAGGACAATATAATAGGAGATATTCGATAATAATACCTTATAAAGTATATATCTCTTTGACTCGGGGATTATAGTGAATTGAGTAATTATCTATAATAATAATATTATAAATATCTGTCTCTCCAGGAGAATTACAAATCAGTAAAAGATAAAACTCTAGCCATTTCTCAAATAAAATAACTGTAATTAATCCCTGAAAAGTGATTATTTAAAGGTAATTATTAAGAGTATATACGGGAAATATAGACTAATATTCTAATTATTTTAACTATCTCTTCGCCTATACTCGTATACTAATTGGAAACTATCCGTAATATCTCTTTCCTGTTTTCTTATTCAATACAGATTCGTTAATAAAAATAAGTTATTTACTCTTCTATCTTATCGATTTATTCCTCTAAGTTTATATCAATTACTTATCCTATTAAGATATAATATAATCGACCTTCTTCTAGAATAATCTCATCTTCTTATATATATATAATATTTGCGATTAAGAGAGTTTAATATCGAAAATATTATATATTTTATTTATAACTTCGTCTTAATAGAGGTTATTGTCTTGATCGAGGAATTATAAAACGAAATATATAACTTTATTATTAATAACTGGTTTATATCCCGGTTATACTCTTATATTATAATACTCTACTATTCCCATCTCAAGAAAGATACTATTTCAGTATTATAAAACTGTACTGTATATTATATAGAATACTTTTGCAATGGCCTTAAGATTAGGCTTAATCGCTCGAGTAATCCTAATCGCATTTCATATCGCTTCCACTTTCCGGGATTCCAGTTGGGATACTATAAACTATGAAAATATTAGCTCGAGTATTAATAGTATTAATAGATTATATATTATATGATTAAGAGCAAAGATTATAGTGAGTTTGGACTATTATAGTAAAAATGGTATTTTTAGGTGGAAAAAACGAGGTAAGTGCTGATTTTTCGGTAAATTTTCAAAAAAGCGCTTATACAGTCATATGCGGGTTATGCGCTTTTTTCGAAATTTGCCGAGATCAGCCCAAACCTCTTTTTTCGCACCTGAAAATACTGTTTTTGCTATAACAGCCCAAACTGACCACCAATTCCACCCCAAAATACCCATTTTGAAGTTATTCGCAATCGTAACTGACCAATCACGTTCCAGAGCCGAAAATCTGGCAAGATACCATCCCGAAAGCGTAAAACGACAGCCAAAGCTATAGCTAACACGACAGCCAATACTATAACTAAAGTAATAGCTAAAGTAATAGCTAAAGTAATAGCTAAAGTAATAGCTATTACCGCAAGGTCCGCCAAGGCAAAGGCTACCAGAGCTCGAAATAAAGCAGTATACGAACGAATCCTTCGATCCTCTATCCCTCGATCCCCAATATCTCCGATTACTGGCCCTTCGGGGATTATAGGTTCGAATTTAGCGGCAGAGCTTATAATAGCTCGAGCGGGAAAGGCGAAGGAAGTTATGGATAAAAGATATAATTATAATCCTATTCCGTTTGCTATAAAGGATTATCTTAATTCCCGTAAACCTTATATTAAATACTCACTTATAGTTAATTTCAATAGTATTACTAGACCGAGATAGGATTTCTAGTAGATATATATATAATATCAGATTAATATATAAATTGAGATAGATCCTGAAATATATCCAGGAAAGTAAAGGGATCCTTTAAATTGGAAAATAGAATACGGGAATAGGTCGAATCCTGATTATTAGTATATAGATATCACGGGATATTAGAATTTCGAGGAGATATTATTTAAGAGAAAGCCTTAAATAATTTGAATAATAATTTATATTCGATATAGTATTAAATTCGATCCTAATAAGATTCCATTATTAGAGGAGAAGATAATAAAGGTATTAAAGGTTGAAAAATATATTTATTTAATTAATATAATTACTAAAGACCTCTTTACTAATTCGAATTCCACCGATTCCGATAGTAATAACTATATTCGAATATTAAAGACTAAACTAATATAATACTTAAAAAAGAAAGTTTAAAAGAGATTCTGAAAAGTAAAAGTAAAAACGGATTAAACTCGATTAAAAGTATATATAATTATTACTTCTTGATAATAGAATGAACTTGAACTTAAAGTAATATCTTTAATAGAATATTATCTTTACGAGTATAATATTTAATAATAATAATATTATATATATATAAACCCGGAATGTTATAACTTCTATAAAATCTATTAGATATATTTATTAATATTAAAGTATTTTATTATTAGAAAGATGGATTTATAAGTATAAGTGAAAGAGATTAATAATAATATCTTGAATAGAATTATTAATAATCCTTTATATAATATATAATTAAAATAGATATAAAATAAGAATATAATAATTAAAACGAGATATTAGAATATAATTCCGAATACTATAATTTTGAATCCTTTAATAAACTTTAATATTATATTATCTAGAATATTAATTATCGGGAATTCGAATTATTCTAGTATATATATAATATTCTTTCTGTAATTTATTAATAATATAAGTTCTATAATTGATAATCCCTAATTAAATACTATTTTATAATAATAAAAAAAGAGTATTAATCTTCCGGTATATAAAAAATATTAGAATTTTAATAATTTTGAAAATTTATTAAATCAGATAATACTTCTAATATATTCATTAATACTAATTCGTTTTTCTTTTATAATTAATAAAAGTATAAATAGTTATAATCTTTAAAAAGGTTTTAATAAATACTATTCTAATATAATTAATATATAATATTATTCTTTTATTATTTAAATAATTTCGAATTATATTAAATATAATTATTATTTTAAAGAATTCCTTATTTTTAATCTCAAATAATATTAAGAATTAATAATATCTTATAGTATATAATATAAGATTAGGAATATAATTACTTTCTTTTAATATAAATATAAATAGGATTTTATAAATATAAAAATAGAAACTATTATATTAATATTTACTTTTTTAAAGGACTCTATAATATTAATAATAGAAATAGATATTAAGTATAAGAATATACTAATAATTAAAGAGAAAGAGAATAATAATATAGTGGATTTTGAGAAAGAAGAGGAAATGAAAGAGAAGATATTATCTCGATTAATTAAAGAGAAACTAGTTTAAAGATTATTAGTTCCAGAAAGTTATAATAATTTAAAAAGAATATAATAAAAAAGAGGATTAAAAGAGAACTTTCTATTAATATTAATTCAAGTGAATAATAGACTAATTTCGTTTTCTTTAATTTATAAATCTGAGTGGGATATAAAGGAGTAATCTAAAGAGTTAATAATATAAATAAAGAATAATAATAGAAAGAATAAATAAATTTCTATTTAATAATTTTATACTTTTTAGACAGAAAATAAATAGTAATATATTTCAGAAATCTAAAAATATAATTTTGGATTTAATTAATCTATAATATAAAATATAATTAATTTTTGAATTTATATTATACTAATATACTAATACCGAATAAGAGATTATAAGTGATTTATATAATAGTATTAATATTTTACAAATCGGATAAGTGTAAATAGAACTCGTTTAATAGATTTAAAATTATATTACTGGTTATACTCGAATTCACTAAACTTTATTTCGATATTATAATCACGTGAAATGCTTCGGAAACTCTTCGGGAATAATTTATATAATTTTATATATCCGTTCTATATAATTAATATATTACTCCATTTTAAATAATTAATTAAATAATAATTATTAATCCAATTTCCTAACTTTAAAAATTATAAATACTTTCAATTATTATTTTACTTTTAATCAAGTTTATATCTCTTATTATAATTAATATAAAAGTTATAATTTAATATACTTAAATTTAAATATTGAATATACACGAGGATTAAGGATAATTTCAAGTTCTCGAAAAGTATATAGAATTTTATATTCTATTAATATTTTAGTTACTATTAATATATATCCTTTAATAATTAATATTATAATATAAATCACTTCAGGTATATATAGAATCATTTATAAGAATACTAGAATAATATTAACTAAAGTTAATTTTCTGAAATCTAGATATATTAAATAACTACTCGACTATATCTCTCTTTAATATTAGTAGTATTTATAAACTTATTTTACAAGATTCTCTATTTATAAATATATTAACTAATATATTACTATAAGATATTAGAGAAAGTAATTACCGGAAATAGATCCTTAATATTAATCGAGTATTAATTAATATTTACTTGAAGACAGGAAAGACTATAAGATACTATATTATAATAAAAGAATAAAAATGGAAATAGACAAATATAATAAAGAATATTATAATTAGATATTAATAGAATATAATAAATTAGTAGATAATCTAAATTTTATAATTATTATTTAACGAATCGATATTATACTAATAGTTTTTAAAGTATTCCCTTATTCTTTTTTTAATATTCTTTCTATAATCTATTTCCCGAATTATCTATTCTAGAAACTATTAAAATCCATTATAATCTACTCTCTTATTCTTGTAATAATAATAAATAGTAATTTTGAAATCCCTAAAGCTTTCCTTAATTGAATTAAATATAGAGTAATATAATAGAAAATATTCGATAATAATATTATATAAAGTATATATCTCTTTAATTCGGGGATTATAATATATTGAACAGTTATTTATAATAATAATATTATAAATATTTATTTCTCTAAGAGAGTTATAAATTAATAAAAGATAAAACTTTAACTATTTCTCGAATAAAGTAATTATAATTAATCCCTGAAAAGTAATTATTTAAAGGTAATTATTAAGAGTATATACGAGGAATATAGACTAATATTCTAATTATTTTAATTATCTTTTTGCCTATACTCGTATATTAATTAGTATCTACCTATAATATCTCTTTCCTATTTTCTTATTTAATACAGATTCGTTAATAAAAACGAGTTATTTACCCTTCCATTTTATCGATTTATTCCTTTATATCTATATTAATTACTTATCCTATTAAGATATAATATAATTAATCCTTTTATATAATAATCTTATCTTTTTATATATATATAATATTTGTATTTGGGAGAGTTTAATATCGAAAATATTATATATTTCATTTATAACTTTATCTTAATAAAGTTTATTATCTTGATCGAGGAGTTATATAACGAAATATATAATCTCTTTATTATAGTCTGGTTTAGATCCCGGTATTACTCTTATATTATAATACTCTACTATCCCCATTTCAAGAAGTAAATCATTTCGTAATCGTAAAACTATACTATATATTATATAATATACCTTTATAATAGCCTTAAGGTTAGGCTTAGCTACTTGAACAGAACTAATCGCAAATTTTATCGCTTTCCTCCTCTGGGGCTCAAGGTAAGACGCTATAACTGTAAAATATTAGTTAAAGTATCAATAGTCTCAATTGGATTAAATAATATACAATCAAGAGTGGAATTGGTGGTCAGTTTGGGCTGTTGTAGTAAAAACAGTGTTTTTAGGTACGAAAAAAGAGGTTTAGGCTGATCTCGGCAAATTTCGAAAAAAGCGCATAACCCGCATATGACTGTATCGTATATGACTGTATTAGCGAACCCCGCACCTCACCAATTCTCAATTTTCCCACTCACTACTTCAATACTTAATAACTTAATAATTACTGGTCCAATTCGCATGAAAATTATATCATTTTATTCGTCGTGATCACTAGTTTCATGTACTCAAATATAAGGCGAAATCGTCCGTTCAATTGCCCTAATATTTTGTGTACCAGCCATCTGCCGCAATGTAAGCCTCTACTCTTGCCCTTATACTCCTCCCTAAATTATCAAATAACCCCTGGTCTAAAGTATCCCACGTAGCTTGAATACAAGACTCAAGCCGTTACCTTATATACTCTGATTCGGACTTGTCGTTTGTAACCTCAGGGAACATTTCATAGACCCGAACCTTGAGATACCACCAGATATACTCAATTGGATTGAGATCCGGGGAGTAAGGAGGCCAATTGAGGAACCTAGTAATTGCCCGGTCTATAAACCAGTCCCTAACTTTGTAGGCAGTGTATATAGATGTGTTATCTTGTATAAATATATATCCTGTATCCAGGTTCTCAAAAATAGGCCCGACTTCTGCTTCCAAGACCTCAAGGTAGGAATTAGCAGAGTACCCATACTTCGCGGACTCAAAATCCCGGTCCATAATATAGCAAACACTCTTCCCAAGGTCCCAAAAGGCTCCCCAGACCATAACCTTCATGTTCTTATTCGTGCCATATATTTGAACCATAGCCCGGTTCCATTTTTGTACTGATGTACGAAAGTACCATTCTGCCCGTTTGCCCCGCCCCCTCTCCACTGAATACTCGTCACTCCAGCAGACCAATCCCCACTCCTCGTCCGTCCACCCTCTATACGCGAGGCACCAAGCAAGACGTTTGATAGCGTATTCTTCTAAGAGTTCCGGGCACTTCTTACACCTCCAATTGGTTATACCATACCGCTTGCAAATCTTCTTAACGGTTTCCCGCCTGCAATACAAGTTACAAGCTTGAATAACCTGTTAATAGGTATCCTTTGGGTTCAAGCGAACGTGACGAATAAGGAGCCTTTCCTCGGTATCTGTGTACGATTTGCCCCTTGGTTTTCGTGGGAGGGATTCGCCGTCGGCTCGTAATTCGTCTTGTTGGAGGGTATATCGTACAGTGCTATCAGACAAATTAAAGTCCTTCGCGATCTGCGCATTTTTTGCACCCTTAAACGCTTGCCCCGTAACTTGCCCGCGCATATAAGGACTAATCTCTTGCCCTTTTCGACAATTCCCAGAGATGGAGCCTAAAACAGTACGTTGAGGTGGCATTTTTGGAATGGGTTGTAAGAGAGATAAAGGGGGATAACGCGTCGCGTCGCTTAAATACGCGTTTTCGCTAATATGAGTTGGGGGTGACTGTAACTGGCTACATGAAATACTGCTCGATCTCGGTATATCATTTCAACGTAGTGACGGATCTAGCATGGCTCTCATCTGTCACTCACTTGTTATCCGTGAGCTGCCTGCGGGACTATTTTGTGGAACATCCAGGTATCCGGGATGCACGAGCCATAGGGATGGTCTGCTTCTTCATCATGCTGGTCGTGCCTTGTGTATTCGAGGTACATCATACCTTTTCAGATGATTTGAGTGCTCCTCTGCGGTGTCGCTTCTCATCTCTTCGAGGAGTGCCTAATACTCCCTGGGGTCTCTTCCTTTTTGTGCTGTTGGTCAGCTATCCCCTCACTATACTTCGTTTGTACCCTGAGAATGGGTTTTACGGATGGTGTGAAAATTGGATAATAAAGAAGCCTGATGCGCTATTGGATATCGGGGAAAGTTGTACACGGAAAGCTCTTGAACTCAAACATATGCCCAGACTCACGTTTCGACAGCGGTGTCACAAATGGGCCAATTACATCGCAACACCAGTTTGCTTAGCGACTTGGGTAGTTGCCACCGGAGCAAAGTTTCTTTTCATCCACCAATGTGGCTACATTTATTACGTTTTTGGAATCATTGAGCTATTTTTGGGTCTTATGAAGCGTGCCAAACAGTATCCTCTAGACGGCTCTGAGAGCACCTGGGGATTTGGGCAGTTGGTACCGCTTCTTTTGATTGCAATACCTCTCTTGTCAACCTTTGAGCTTTTTTATGGTATGTACCCTAACTTTCCACGATTTTGTACTATCTAACCTCTCCAACCCAAAATAGAAGAACAAAAAAAGCATACAGAACCTGAGGCGGAGGTGTGATGTCATGGAGGAAAACTCGTGGGAGGTGCAGAGGGCCATAGAAGGGTGAATATTGTGAATTTTAATGAAATTTGTCCTTGTCTGAAAGAAAAGGATGAAGTTTGAGCGAATCGGACTCGAGGTGAGGCTTGGGAAAGAGGGATATAGATATGCATAGCGCAAGAGACTAGATCCACTCCGTGTGGAACAAGGCCAGTTGTTCATTGTTTTGGTTTGCTTGGCGTACCACTGCGTTCTGGCTTGTGTCATTTGATGTGAACTTTCTGCAAGTTATCGGTGGAGGCTTGTGTCCACTTGCAGCGAATTTGTTTTCTTTTTCTTGTGAGACACAATGTCGCCAGTGCAGTGCTCGAGAACGATTTCTAGCCCCCCCGCAATTCTCGAACATACGTTCAATTCTTCTGGCATCATCATCAACCCGATTGTATTAGCCACCCCAAAGAACGATGAAGATTCAATTTGCTCCTATCTTTATTGCGTTCTTATATCATGTGTTAGTGGCTAATGCGTCTCTGCCTTGCTATACGTCGAATGGGACTCTTGCAGGGTCCACCATCTTACCATGCAACTCCAATCTCCCCACCGGTTCCCATAGCGCCTGTTGTGCGCTTGGCCGTACTCCCCCAGACGCTTGCTTTAGCAGCGGACTTTGCCTAACGGGTACTTCTATTTACTCCAATGGCCTGATCTTCGCGAATGGATGTACGGATCCTACTGGCAAGGACCCTAGTTGCCAGCAATATTGCACAGGTGAGCTTAGGCTAGTTTACCAGCTTGGCAAGCGGTAAGATAGGCTGACCCCAAACTGTTCAGATCGCTCACTCGAAATATATGTCCTCGATCCATGCGAAGATGGTCGGTGGTGCTGTCAAACAGCTGACAACTTATTATCGAGCTGCTGCAGCAACGGGCAAGGATCATTCTACATGCACCCTGGGACAATTTTGTTTGCTTCTGCAGCTGCAGCGACACCTAGTGCTAGTGGTGGGCAATTATCTACGCAAATAGTCACCTCCACCCAAGTCATCAGCACATGTTCAAGCTCGCCACTACCTGCACAGTATTCCCGGAAAAAAGAAACTATTTTGGGTGCTTCTATCGGTGCCTCTTTAGGCACCGCACTTGTAGCATCTCTTCTAGTTATCCTGTTCTTATTACTGCGCCAACGTAAACATCAGCTACAAGTACAATCCGCAACTATCGTCGGTCCACAACCATACTTAGGCCCTGCAGAGATTGACTCTACCCCTAAAGCAGTCCATCCTTTCGTATCACAGACATCATACCCTCCCGAAATCGACGGGCGAAATATCCCCACTCCAACGTGGACATCATGAGGGATATGATTTCAGTTGGGGTTAACATGGGCTAGTACAGCTTTGAAGTTGTCGACCTCAAGAATATAAAATGAGTTGCTGCTTCGCTCAATGGGAAACCTTGTAATGTTATTGTGGAGTTGGTTCAGACACTTTTTCTGTTTCTTGCTGCTGCTTAAATCATACTTCAAGTCATATTAGGCGTTTAGTTTTTCGATTATCACGGGGTCGGCAGCGATGTGGTCAATCAAAGGGTTTCCCTAAATACTAATAATCTAATAAGAGAAGCTAGGTCTGGGCTCCGTGTAATAATATGTGTTTCGTACGGAGCTGTTAGTAACTTGGTAGGGCAATGCAGGTGCCTAGGACTCTTAGGTACTAAGTCTCTCTGCGTGCTTCCTAATGGCTGGCACAATCTGGAGTAATCAGTTGATATTGCATTTGCAGTCATCTTAATCCGATAACATAAATACCTGCTATGAGACCACAAAGCTAGGGCTACTGGCACCAGGTACTGTAGGTAGGCGGCAGAGAGCCCTGCCCAGCGTAACCTCTTCGCTGAGCTATCGATCCATTACCAAAACTCCAAAATTTACACGCAATAAAACCTTCCACATCGAAAAGACGTTAACAAAAATACGAAAGTCGTCGCCCAATACGAGTTTTTGTTCACTTAGAATAATCAGGGCTTTTGTAGAAATGCCCATATTTCGAAGTGTTTTCAATAAGTGCAATCGAACCTCTTGAGCCGCGTGGACACAAGCTGAGATTGCAAAACTTGATTTTGATTTTACCAGCACGCCATCTGTTTTCTACCCAAAACTTTTAAACATTGCCTTGCGGTGGTGAGATTACTTCTCCGCTGGCATCCTACATGAAGAACAGTCGTGAAGGCCCATAGACTCCCAAATATATACACCCCCCCAACCACAGACCCTTCGTCACTAATTCCCAATCTTTCTAAGTTCGAAACCAAATTCCTCATGGCCGTCAAGATCATTACCATAATGGTACTCAACCGCAACCTCAGTAGCTTTCATGATCCCTTTTTCCTCAACACTCAACTCACTTTTATTACCCAAAATTCCTCTGCCATCATCATCTGTGGTACTTCCAATGCTATTTGTTCGCTGAGTTCTCCCAGCACTCGTAATCGCAGTCGTCGTCCTACTCCTCGGCCCGTTTGTCAATTTCAGTCCGCCCGTGTCCCCAACCCAGTTAGAAGACTGGAAATAGTTTCCTGAAGTATCACGGAGCAAGACTCGGAGGAAGGGAATGGATGCCGCCAAGATGCAGACGCTGGGCTCCGCTTGGCCCCAAAGGATGAGTGGTGCTCCGATATCTAGGGTGTATTAGTGGGGAGGGTCGAGTTAGTTTGAGGCATTTAGAATTAGGACTTACAGCTGAAGTCTTCGTTGCCCATTTGTGGAATGTAGACGCTTTTCATGATCGCCGTTGCCCCCGAACTGAAGACAGAGTTTAGTTGTGGAGGTGGAAATCGAGGTTAAGAGACTCACAAGACTCCCATAGACATGGCAAGTGCTATCGCTACCTTCTCTTTCTTCTTGATCTGTGACTTCCAAATCATTTTCCATGGCAACAGAGCAAGCAAAATATCCATACAACCACTGTAAACTAGAACAATTCAGCAATATCCTAAGGCGGGAGCGAGGTCCTACAAACCTCCAAACACAATCCCTGCAATCGGCGCGCATTGAATCCAGGCTAACACCGCCGACGTGCCCAGCGCAAGAAAGACCGTGATGATGATGAAATAGAGCACGAGGCGCATACGCAGCTCGCTGATACGTAGAAGTGTGAGAGCGAAGGATATCTTGCTCAACATCGCTGCTAGTATGACGAATAAGTCAGAGAAATTCCCCAGTAATCCGATACACGGTAGGACTTTTGGATCGATGTCCTTCAAATGTCTGCCAAATCCGAGTGATGTTGTCACTGAGAGGAGGCAGGTATCGACGCAAAGGCATACCTGTTACTCATTGGTTTAGTCGCTTTTGAGAAGCTGAGTGCGGGAGGTTTCACCGAATGAAACTTTGGGAACATACCCATGCAGAGATGAGGGCAACATCATCCCACCACAGTCCTCGACTTCTCACGCGCTTGCAGTAGATTCTTAAGGATAAAAAGATACAGGAGATGGTGACGAGTACCCATGAGACGCCTACCAGGAGTGGCCCATGTGTCTCAACCGCCATGAGGGAAAGCAGTCAGGTCGTTCCATATAGAGTCAACAAACACACCGATCTTGGGGGAACGACAAGGATAAATAGCGAGAAGGATGATTATTGAAGAGGTAAGACTTGATCGAGAATTCCGATAAGAGTGACATGAATAGCAATATGACGTCTCTTAGCAGCCACTGTAGTAATAAACTATTGAGAGGACCACAAACGGCAGAGCCTATCCGTCTTCTGCCCCTCACCAGGTCGTGAGATCTAAGTAGCACAAATTGTAAAAGCCCCGAGGCGCTCTGACCAGCCCTTACCCGTTGCATGAGTCCCTGGCTTCGGGTTCCCGATTCACCGGACGGGGTTCCCCCGTGGAGAAACAAGTCCACTACCTTGTATTTCCGCATTTGATATTCTGTGGCCACCAAGGCACCACCAGGCACGGCCAGAAAACAAAGTTAACCCCACTCTATCTTTCCGTGACGAAACGCTGGGAAGCGTTCCGAGGCCGAGCTCCTGCCGTGCCCGGGTTGTTATCCGAATTCTCGTGCAGGTTTTAATTCTTGCATTCCCTGGAATCTGGAGACCCCACGCCGTTCGGGACGACGATCAGCGCTGGGACAGGGAACTCGATAACAGGGGTTAGACCGTTGAAACATATGCTGAGCCTTGACCAACGTGATCATTGATGCATTTGCGAAAAACGATTGGCCAAGCTTAGAGCACAAAGTTCACTCCTTGCATCAAGAGAGTTCTAGAACAGCACTCCATCAGAGTTGTTTTGCGAAGGGTCGAGGTGGACATGCATTTTTGCACGAAGCAAAAGAAAGAAAATTCGCTTGCCCCTGAAGAAAGGGTAGCTAACGAGTCAAGCGAGATCAGGGGCTTGATGGATTCCAGGTCGAGTGCCGTGCCGTGCCGACTCGAGTCCACGACTCCACGGGATATCAATGTTCTGGAAGCTTTGAGCCGAGACATCTGAATCGTAATCAGAATTTCGTCACCTACTATACTAGTGGACGTCGAAACCTCGTACAAAAGGAGACTACTGCCGGAATGAGCACAAAAACAAGAACCTAAATGTGGAAACGTGGAAAAAGATTTCAGAAAGTGTTGCGGCAACTGTTTTCGAATCAAGTATCGTCCCGCATGAAAACGGTAATATTATTTGAATTAATATTACCTGGGCCTCCTGGCCAATCTCCTCGGATCTGAAAATGGCTTTTTGATACATGCTTAAGCTGCTTAATTTATACCAAAAGAGAGGATTTTGGGTCGAGGATTAAGATCCTGAAATTTAGTTACAATCTCGTCTCAGAATACAAAAGTCTGCTCCGGCGGGAAGCCTGCCATGAAAGCCACAGCGCGAATTAAGCCAACTGAATGCACTGTTCTTAGCCGTTAAATTTCATTGGCCGCCTAAAACGCAGGCACCACCCCTTCATTTTACTTGACCGAAACTTCGGATAGGCACTCTCGAGGTAGGTAGAACACTATTCATAATCAACTACAGCTACTCTAGCCCAAGTTCTACATCGACAAGACATCGTGTCAAGCATATGTATCGGGTTAGTTTCGCTTGTTTTCTCTGGCTACAGCGACGCACTGTCACTTCAAGCCAAAACAACCTTAAGCCTCCTCAATTGGGTCTATTGGGCCAGAGCGATCGACCATGAAGTTATGCAGCTGCTGCGAAGGTATCGTTCGGAAACTGGCAGTGCGAGTTGAAGATAAGTATGCGGAAAGCAGGCATCGAAGAAAGACGAAGCTTTCAGAATCAGCGATTACATGCCGCATGTGCAGAATGTTCAAAACATACATCACAGCTGAGGCTGATGCCACCTAGCGCACATTAAATCATGGGAACGACCACAAAGAATGGATTTAACTATCAAACGTAGCAGTTGGCCAGTTTAGTAGCAATTCGAACACCCAAGCCTCTCTCCGAATTGATACTTCGGGCTATGACCTCAAAATGGCTATATGGGCGAACAATGGTGAGAGTCCGCGACCGCTGCCCCCCCCCCGGCGGGAATCGGCTGATTGGGTGCTAGATAGCCCTGCGGTTACCACAGGTACCATCAATAGACAGCGGCCTCTTCGAAGTAATGACCCTAATGAGCTGATGTCTGCTGTCCAGCCATGAATTGATAACTGTCTTTTGTCCCAGAAGAGATGTGTGCATTCGGTCTCTGGGAAAACGCTAAATGACCAGCATGGGTCGAAGCTTCCAACACGAGTATTATTAGTTAAGGTAGAATCAGATCCTCATGCAATCAGGCTAGTTGAGCCTGGGCGTCTTGTCGGAAGATATTGCGCTCTTAGTCATTGTTGGGGCGCACCAGAAAAACGCCCCTTCACGACCACTCGGGACAATCTAGAAGAGAATTATCCGGGATCCCGATAAAGAAACTCCCAAGAACATTCCAGGATGCAGTGGCATTAACTAGAGCATTAGGAATGGATTACCTGTGGATTGACTCGATATGCATTGTCCAAGATAATCAAGCGGATTGGCGTCAAGAGTCAGAAAAGATGGGTATGGTCTACGAGAATGCCTTCTTGGTCATCGTCGCGGCTAGGGCAAAGAACTCGACAGAAGGACTATTCAATATGTTGAGGTTTCCCGAACTGTCTATTGAAGTTCCATTTTGCCCTTCAGGCAAAAAACTAAGCGGACCGTTCAACGTGACGATGTTTCATCATCTCGAAGACCGTCCAGATTTTGGGCCACTACGTATCAGAGGGTGGACATATCAAGAATGGCACCTGGCTAGACGCATAATATTCTTCATGGGCGGTGGTATGACTTGGATGTGCAAAGAAAGTGAACATAACGAGATGGGAATAGACCGCGAGATACGAAGTTGGGTCACTCTGTTTGGCCGGGCATCGACTGGGGAGTGGCTCCACTTCCTTGGTTGTTACAGCTTCTCTCTCCTTTCCTTTCAAAAAGATCGGCTTCCCGCTATCGCTGGAATTGCCAACGAGATTGGAAAGAAGCGGAGGGACGAGTATCATTTGGGAATGTGGGAGAATGATATCGAGAAGCAACTCATCTGGCGGCCTCAGTCCCTTAAATATGACCCCCGAAAAGAACGGGAAGACCAAAAAGATCTACCGTCCTGGTGTTGGGCGTCTCTTAGTGGGGGAAATTATTTTTCAGTCCACTGCTTGCCTTCGCCGTCCTCGAGTAGTCACAGATGGTTCGCGGAATCCGAAGCAGTTGCTTCGGCCCTCCTCAACCGCCAAGCGAATAGCTTACAAGTGCGCGCTGTCATCTCCCACGCTCATGTAAGGCTTAGCATGGAAGGAATAAGTCATTGCTGTTTTGGTCCTCTGACGAACAGCAGGGAGTTGCGCACGAATTCCTTGGAGAAGTCTTTCCTGGGTTATCTTGGAGAATCCGTTTTCGAGCTGCTTAGCGGTGGTGCCGAATCAAGAGTTGTTGGAATAGCTGCCTTCGATCGAGCAGAATATTCAACGGTGATCGTACTCCCTCTCGTTCGAAGCTTTAGAAAAGAAGGCGACCTTTGGTACGTAACATTCGCAGTGCTTCCATACGCGCTGGCTAACGAGGGACAACAGTTACGATGAGCCAGGCCAGCCTAGTCGTCGAGAGCCTCACAATAAAAAGGTACGGACTTTATTCAATGCCGATAAATCATTAGGTGAACAGCGAAAAGGAATCCTGCATTGATATATGGGCATTCGCGCACGGTACTCATGTCGATTGGGCACTTTCACTTGTATGGACCAGTGAGACACAGCAGCGATTAAAAAGGGTTGGTGTGGCGATCACTTACCCAGAGAACATAGAAAGTGAAGAAAGACCTCACGGAGAGTTCGAAATCGTATAGCCATAGACTGCGACCGCAATCTGGACTATGCTTACTACCGCGTTTTCAGTTTTTGTGCTTTTTTATAGAACACTCCATCGATGGTGCGCTTCTCGTCAAGACTGGAAAGGCTCGAAATTTTAAGTATGATTTATGCTGGAACCGATGCACGGTTTAGCTCATTCGCTTACGTTTAATCAATCCGATGTTCAATGTTTCGAATTCTCGACGGTGGCAGTTGCTTACGAGCCGTGGTCACCATAATGCAGACTAAGTGGCATGCCTAGATTGCAATGGCTGGCAGAAGCGTGGTGCTTGAAATTTGACATCCTGTCCAGTATAGTGCTAGATATTGTTCGTGCTTTTCTGTTGATGGAAATATTTGATTACACAAGATTTTGATCGGCTAGGGCAAGTCATCAGACATCAATCGATGGAGCTTTCGGCGTCGCCTTCACTGCTATTACTATTGACCTGGAAGCCAGGGTACTATATCGAACTCGATTCAATTCACAAAACGATTTTATTTGTCATCAAGTAGTTCAAGAAGGAGCATGTCACAGCTATACTCGTAACTTCACCAAACACAAACACATCGTGTTACATCATGTTATAGAGGCACCTCCAGCGCGTTCAGATACCCTTGGGTTTTACACAGAGTATCTGTCTAATCATTCTTCTCCTTAACCGCTCTTCTTCATTTCCTTGAGACTGGACCTGACTTCACTTGTCTTTCATCCCACAAACATGAAAACCTCATTCACTATACTCTGTTGTGGCTTCCATCCGCTCTCGACCTCCACAAGTTCAATGTTAAATAATGTTTCCACCAGAACGTCTATCATTTCTTCACGAATTATCTCGTCGGCACCTTCTATATCACTCATCCGTCGTACCTCGAGCTTATCGAACACCCGTCCTGCTGCTTCTGAGCTGGCATTCAGGCAAGCACACTCCGCATACACTTCAAGAACTTTTTCGAGTCGCGGCTCTTCGCCCTACAGGTGTGCACACTCCTTAATATAGAGCTTAATTCATGTAAAGAACGCGAGCTTGCACTCGTCTTGTCCTTCAAACGCCATTATAACAAGTCATACAATTTAAGTTACGACGGAAATCACTGTGGACTGTAGTCACCTTTTGCTGTCATTAATTCTCTAAGCTATCCGCCTTCCTATCCAGATCATTAATTCGATCAACGTTCTGCCGGCCGTGATACCTGTATAGAGGTCATCATGCCACTTGGTCAAATACCAGCGGTTTTCCACAAATGCCTGAACTCTGATCGGATCAGGCTTGCTTTTGTCATTGTACCGGTCCCATGGCTCTTGTATCGTTTTCACCGTAGTCTCGAGGCTGGATAGATCGTCGTAGGCGACTCCGAAATCTGCCAACAACGCCTCAATTTTCTTTCCGACTGTTTGCGACAGCTTGTCAGTGTTGTTGAGGGCTTTGATCTCACTCGGGGAGAGATCGACTAGCCATCTCATATAACCTTCGAGTTCGCGGTTGAGCTCTCGCAACTGCGTTTTGTCCAGTCTACTCAAGTCGCACCATGATGCACCACCAATTCGTATGACTTCCTCGCCTTGCTGGGCGTTCTCAGATGCATCCTTGATCGTTCTGTCAAGCTCATATAGAGCCTCCTTTTTCCTCTCGCTGTATATGCCATCAGCGTACGAAGTATGCATACGTACGTTGCAGATACCAAGCAGGCAATATGCCGCATCTTCAGGTACGGTTGTGGTTCGATGTTCTGCCCATGAGAAGCGTTCTTGTTTACTAAAGTACGAAAGTTTGACGCCTTGCAGAACCATGATGGGGATCTTGGTCACAACGGCCACCGCTTTCTCCAATTCTTGCTTGTCACCAAGTCGTCTTTTCTCTTTTGAGTAGAACACCACTGAGCCGGGCGCAATCAACTCTTGTAGTGTCCAACCGCGCCTAAACCATTTGCTATCCTTGAAGGCTTCGACTGCATCGAAATATTCTCCTTCACGGGGTGTTCTGATCGAAACGTCAGACAAAAGCACATAACATCTGACAGCCCTCTGCTACCAGTAAAACATAGAGCTCAGAGATCGTTGCAATTCAGAGCTGTCCGATTTCTTAATGCAGCATGTATCTATCCAGAAATAGCGCAGCCCATCAAGTGAAGCTTTTTCCCAACAGAAGCGTAGTTTGTCAAATCCAGGCTTGCTTCTATCTTCAAAATCCCGTGTTCCGTCCTCAATATCCTCGAATGTGACCTCTGCATCGTCATGATCCCAAGTACGGGACAACACTGCGTAGAAAGGGATCGCCGCCGAATTTTTTTGAACAAGCTATTTGCCGTTCGATCGTTGCAGGAGCCGCATTTCTTACCAAATCACGAGAAGAAAGTTGCAAGCTATCGCTGTAAGCTAGTTCCACCAAGAACCTAGCCGCAACTGGGTTCACGTACTGTCGTACGGCCAGTAGGCGGATTGTGCGAAGTAAAAGTGGAGAGCGTTTGTTGCCGTTACTGGCAGAAGGAGCGGATTCCCCTTGGATACTAGGAATTCAGATCGTATGGGCCTACTGCTCTGGGCAGAACGCAGAACAGTTTTGAAAGGAAAAAGTTGGTCGCGAGAGAAAATGGCCGATTTTGGCGGTTGCGCACAGGGCTAAAATCGGCCACACTTTGCTCCGCTGGGGAGGGTAGTACAGCTCGGTGCATGACATGTCACGCCCTTGCCGCCACGAGATTGATAATGACTTCTCCGCATCGTGGTGAAGCTCGAGAATGCAGATCCACCCATTCTACGAGTTTGGAAGACGAAAAGAGCTCGAGTAGGTGTTGCGGGACGATATCTTCGGAGTTGATGAGCAAACTACCTTAGTGTTTTGGCACCTCCAAAACAATTTCTATGAACCACATCCGCAACTTTAATATCTGGATCGATAAGGTTTCTTTTTGTAATATTGATGTTATATTATATTCATATACATATGGCATATGATATGCGAATTTCTCGCTTGGTGAGACCTCAGCAAATTTCAAGTCGACAAACCAATGCTTCGAGATACTTTCAAGTTGCGAGCTGGAGTTTACACCATTTCTCGCGTACCCCTTACACCGACCTTAGGGTTAGAGTTAGGCTTAGGCTTAGGGATCAGATCGCGACATGCAACAAAATATCAGTTGCATGTTCTGTCCCGTGTTTCGTCCCCTTTGGCTCTAGCTCTTCTTAATGGAGTTTACCCTGTTCCAGCCGGGACAGCTGCCCACTTTGTACCTTAGATAAGTTTCATCAGGAATATCAATACCTCCATATTCCTACCATGGCCACATCGGGTGGCACGTCAGCGAAAGATTGTCTACTTCCCGTTGCGTGCTGAAGGACGTCGGACGATATCAACTCGAACCCGGCGGTGAGCAAAATTATTGTGGACTGAAAGCACTGCTTGGGAACAATTCCTCCACACACCAGCCAAGTTCCAGCATCAAGAGTTTGGTTCCAGTGTTTGCTCATTTCTTTAAATATTGCTGCTGTTCTGTAATGATTGAAAGTATTTTATCCCATGATTCACATATCAGATCACGAGATACTATTCGTAGCAGATGAGAAGGAACTCCTCTACCCAACGACCCGAACCTGATAGAACTGCCCGTGAAACCTACAGTACCGTAGTTCTTGGCCTGGCATTCTGAATTCGATCTGCTGCAGCCTGCATGGGAGCTGAAGCCTTAGCCTGGTTGTCTACAGCCATGAGGTTGCTTAAGCGAGAACTCCCCCAATGAGAGATGCCGGATCGAGTCTGAGCTCCCCGTTCTGCGCAAGCCACGGACAAGCCACGAGCAAGCCAATCCAAAACTTTGACGAATCGAGGAGTCTCGATTTTCTGTGTGGGAGCTGTCCCGTGATGTGGCGAAAGGGAGTTGCCGTGTCTTGCTAGATTGTCATTGAATCAAAAGATCTCACTGCGCAGGGCTGCATGCGTGGGCAGAAACTCACCGAGTTGACGAGTCCTTAAGGCTTGGAATGTGATAGCATTCAGCTGTTGTGGGGGAGGTGGCAAGTAGTCATGCTTCGCACTGGTTGGTCGTTTAAGTCCTAGAGCTGAGCTAGCCCCCAAGGTTGGGGCGAGCTGTCGAGAGATTGTTATCAATCTGCCTTGTCTCAGCCGCTTTTTGCAGCCACCATGTGCTACCTTCAACAAGCGTTAGTGCAATGCATGTTTGGCCATGTTTCTCATTGGATTGTGGATTCATATATGTGCTGGCTGGCGGCCGCAAATTTCCCCCGCGTTCTTTTCTCCACCTCACTTCTCCACCTTTCGAGCATTGCGATACCAGTTGAGCTCAGGACTTTCTCAGTTCAAGTGAACAGACTTCTTCAAAATGGGGTTCTTCGATGAGAAAAACGGCGGTACCGCCTACTCGGCATCACCAATATCGCCATATGAACCTATGTCTGCCACCTCGAGGAATTCAGAGGACTTGGCAGAATTTGAGAAGAAAGATCTGGTCGGTACTTTCTTGTCTTCACGATTCCAGCACCTCAAATTCCTTCTCAACCTATCTATGCATGTACTTACCCCTTGACCCAGGCATACAAAAAACGAATCCGGATCCTTCGATTCGTTACCCGAGTCCTGTCCCTCATCTTCAACGCCGGCATGATCGGCATAATGTCTTACGCCATTGCCAAGTACTTTCTCACAAAGAACAAAGTAATCGCCGGGAATGTTCATCCTTGGATCACACCCACCACACTCTGGCCAAGTTTCGTGCTTCTCGGCATCTCCGTTGTAACATTCTTTTTGAGCCTCATCACTGTCTGCACGTATATATGCGGTGTCGACGCTGCCAATAAGACAAACTCGGTCACGAACTATATCAGATATGGAATGATGGTTGTGCGTGTCGTTGCATGGGCTGTTGCGATTGGTGCTTTTAAGATGGGGTCAGGGGAGAGGTCGCTTTGGGGATACTCGTGCTCGGCGCCTGATCAGATTCAGGCGCAGGTGCAGAATTTTCTCGATTTTGGCAAACTGTGTACTATGCAGGTGAGCTCCTCTCGTCTCCAGGGCACGAAGCGATTAAATAGCTAACAAAAGACAGAATGGCGCGTATGGCTTATCGATTCTCCAGGCCATCACTTACTTCTTGACATTTATTGTGACGATCATGATGGTCCGGAGAGCCTCGACAAAGAAGAGGATGTCGAAGGCCAAGCAGAGCATGGCTATGGAATCTGGATACAACCAGGGAGGCTATGGGCAGGAGTCAGGGACCGTTTACGACGGGAATGGAAAGCGGTATATGCCGGTTGTGGAGTCACCTCACGTTTGAGCTCTTTATGCAGGAAAATGTTTGTGATAGGATATGCAACACTTGGGGGATTTTTTAGTAGGCATAAGCAACGATGTTGAGTTTCTCCGTCCGTAAACGAAGAAGTCTAGCTATAATGAATCACCATTTTCTCCACCATTGCCAGGCATTAACATCCTTCCACACTTCCCGAGCTTACCTGAGTGGACTTGCATTAGCAAGGACATTAAAGACCAGTACCAGCAATGCTTACAGAAGCTAGCCATGTACCCTCTGAAACTTGCCACTCTCAGGATCGAGATAATAAGGGCCCTTACTCTCGCTCCACTTCTTAGTCGCAAGCACCATAATGCCCCCCTTTCCCTCAGCAAGCAACTCATCAGTAATCCCGTGACCACCACCCTCACACTGATACCCACCCGGATTCTCCCTCCGCATCCAGTCGAAATTCTCCGGACAGGCGCCAACACGCTTGATCATCTCTTGCGCCCAATTATCCTGCTCTGTTTGCTCCTGTGGAGTGAGGGTAGCGTAGTTGGGTTGTTTGGAAGCCATTTGGAGATCTAAGTGGGTTAGAAGGACGGATTTGGTGTTTGGTGGGGCGCGTGAGGTGATATTTGGGAAATTGGTGGGGGGTTCATTGACTGTTGAAGTGGCTGGAATCATTGTTATGTCCACTTTAGTCGGTATCTTGGAAGGAGCTGGGAATCTTGTTGTTTGGTCCAGTCCAGCCGGCATTGTGGAAGGAGCTGGGATTCTTGTTGTTTGGTCCAGTCCAGTCGGCATTGTGGAAGGAGCTGGGATTCGCGTTGGGCACAAGCTAGAACTGACACCGGGCCTGGTAGGTACTACAGAAGTGCGTGAAGACTTGCCAAGTTGCGGGATGGATGAAGGTCCAGCCGATGGGGCGGTGGAGCGGATGTCTTTTGGAAAGTCTTTCTTGGATGACATTGTTGATCTTTTCTATGGAGGCTCAAAAAATGTTGAGAGAGAAGAAGAGAAAGTAGAAACAAGACGGAATTTTCAGAGCTTAAATAGACCGTCCTTGACCAGCTGTTATTTTTTGAATCACGAAAATGTCATATTCACTGGTAGCCAAACTATCGTGAGTAACTGTCAACACAGAAGACAGTGCTCAACAATATCGAACCATTAACAAACATGATGTGAAAACAGAGAGTAGATCTGAATGTCTTAGAAGCTTTCCAAACATTCACAACGTTCGGGATATTAGAGAATGAATTTCAATAATCAACTTTTTGTTGCGCATCGTCCCCGTCGGCCGTGCTACATTTGCCTCTCTTTTGCAATTGCTATCCTTATTCACTTTGGTCAGAGATAGCTTTGCACACGTCGCACTAACGTTTTCAGAATTTCTAGCATGTTCCTCAAGTCGAATTCGGTGTATTCGAATCACCCTTCAACGGAATTCCTGAACCAGCCATGCGAGACTTTTGTTGTAGCTTGATTCAATGTCCCAAGTAGTTCGGAACATGGAAAAGACTTCGAGCACCACAGTATTCTAAGGGAATAAGAAAATCGCATTAGTTTGTTCTGAATGGAATCATCTAGATTTAAATTATACATTCTGTTCTCGTAGATGCACTTTAGAGGGAGATCACTGAAACCAGTAATATCATTCCTGAGGAGAGACTTTTACATAGATAGTGCTGAGGGGTGATAATGCACATAGATACCATTATTACACATCTATCGGTCATCCAGTCGGAGTGGTCACTAGCAAAAGCTACGTAAACTCATCCACAGACTTGAACTTCAGGACTAATTTGCGTGCCACAGGCCCCGTCAAGCAAGCATCTTCTTGTTCAATACCCTCATCATGGACAATTGTTGTTTCGTAATCTGCGTATATCGCGGCAGTAATAGTCTCCAGCACTATTCACAAGTGTTAGCACGAGACCATTTTGCGGATTTGTACCCTCAAAGCACTTCCACCGGATCCAGAGGGAGGTGAAAGGAACAGGGCAGTGTTTTTCCAGAACCTTAGAAAAAGGGAGAAATGAAACAGGGATATATGTTATTTTTGTAGAACAAGCCCGCGAGTAGTGCTGTGGCTGAGATGAGCACAAGTGGTAGTGTTCTTGCGGCTTGGTCTTTTGATGGAGATGAGGGACGGAGTGTTTAACGTTGTAGATTTGACGTTGTACTCTAGCGCTTGGGGGTTTAGCGAGCTAATTAGGGGGGGCCAGTGCTATGCTCGGTAGCCCTGTAGTAGACTAGGTAGTAGTCTGACAGTTGCAGTTACAGAGGTGCGGTAAGCATGAGGTGAAACTTGAAAAGTGAGTATATTGTAATCTCTGAAGAAGTTGTCTAAGGAGCCAAGTGGGCGACTGCTCGGGGAGCTTATATCCCACTGGAACAGCCTAATCCTCATTGGGAATGGCTAGTACGAACGGAGAGGGGCACGTGATATCCAACTGACATAGTCCTCGGGCAATTTTGCACCCGAAACCTTCCAATATCCAATTCTTCTTCCAAAACTTCGACATCCCATACAATATTCCTTCTAACACTTGTCTCCACCTCGTAGTACTCAATGGAAATGAGACGCGCCAGAAACGCAAACTAGTCAAAGCAGAACAGTCCCTACCTAGTACATCGTAGGGCGTTATCCACCCTATTGGGCACGCGGTAAATCAAGATAGATGCATTATTCATTCGAGCTTCATTCAACACATTGGTGACGAAGTGATTGATCAGTCCAGATTTACAAGAATCTTGCTAACTTTGCGAGTTTTGTGAGACGCGTCATGATCTCGAAATTACCACAATATTGCGTTGACACGAATGCTGATCGCTTTTTATTTGAGAAATAATCTAATTTTACTGTGTTCCACATGAAATCTTCCATCACATCTGACTAATTCGTCACCACCAGTACACGTTGGTTATTCAGACTTCTCTTCAGACGCTTGCACGATGCCTTTATATACTCTACTGGGATCTACCTTGATCATCCCACTGACCTCGAATTGCAACACGAGACGGGATATTGTTGCACTGCCAATGAGCCTCATCACCGGCTCTACTGCATCCGCTACACCGAGGAATATGATACTGCCAAAAAGCAGTGTGCCAAACATAAGATGCAAGATTGAGAAGAAAGCTCCCGTGTATTGCAATGCGACTGGAAGTGGCCCTAATCTCACATCGTACAAGTCCGAGGTTTGCCACGAGCAGTTCGCAGAAGGTGTGATTTCATTTCTTAGATGTGTCATAAAGCCTCCGTGAGGAGCAGGCTTTGAACCTCGACCTATAGGAGGAGCAATATCGTCGGTCTTCTTGCGACGCATCGCAGTTCTCAGGGAGAAGACAGCTGTGAAATGGAAGACAACGCTCAGTAGAACCCAAAACATTGGCCAATAGGTCGATCGGCACTGCCACGATACCAGGCTTATGAGGCCAAGGTGATACGCCGCATCTAAGATGTTTCCCACGCATGCAAGTGCTACGAGGTATTGCAAAACTATCACGACTGGAACCCAGCGCTTTGAAAATGGCGAGACGACGAAGGAACCAGTCGCAGGCTCATTGGAACGTAATGGATCCTCCCAGATAAGGAAACGGCCTGGATACACAGCTGGCGCGGCCAACGACAATAGCAAGGCCAGGACCGGTCGATGAAAAGACAGCAGCGCCATCTCGGCAACTGATGGTCCAAGCAGAGAGAGTGACGTTGGAGCCAGACCCAGAAGAATACTACTTCCGCCAAAGCCAGCCTTGGTGCGCTCGCAGGCATAACTTATGATGCAATTGCCATGCGTCCAGCTGTAGTCCTTCACCAGACCGAGTGTAGCTCTTGCAGTCATGTCTCCATGGTAGGCGACAAGGGACAGATTGCAGACAGTGTGTGAAATCAGACTTAGCTCGGGCCCAAAATCATGACCCCGTGAATTGAACTTGAGGGGGTGGACGACTGGTGCGGTGAAGGAGGCATTTGGTTCGCCTCCTTGCTTCGTTTGAGTAATTAAATGCGGGGTATGTGATTGAAAAGGTAAAAAGGACGTAAGGTTCTATTTTGGGGCTAGATCGGGCCATATATCTTAGGCCAGATCTAGCTGACCAAGAGCTGAGCAAGCATTGATTGTTGAAGGGTGCCTGGCAGCCTAAGGTTAACAGGGCCTGGCACCCGTTTCATTGCACGTCTCACTAGCAGTTCTATATATATGGCCATGAATGCCCTCTGTAGTTTATTCTGTACAGTTAATAATATACTTGATTTGCTCTAATTGAATTCCTTCGTACAATTCTTTATGATTACTATCCTTGAGTTGGAGACGTGATATCTAATAGATTATGAGCCCGGGTATTTAATTACTATTACAAGAATCGTGATACAGGCCGTTACTATCAGTACGGGGCTAATAGTGGCCCAAATCTTATTGAAATGGAGGACGATTCGACTATTAAGAAGGTCGGGATTACTAAACTGAACGGTTCAAACTACCGGACATGGACTGTGATAATTAGAACTATGATTAAAGTAAAGGATACGTGGGATACTATTGAATAACCAGTTCCGGAGACTAAAATGTCCGAAAAGAGTACAGATAATAGAATAGTTAAAGAAAAAGCAATTATAATAAGTAAGACTAATTGTATAATGGATATAAAGACTAGAATGGTTATTATAGGATATTGTAAATAGGAGATACTATCTAAGATATTCCATTTACGGACCGTAAAGGAGTAATGGAAGACACTTGAATATTCTTACTTATCTATAGATAAATAGTAATTGTCTATAGCCCTCTAGAAGTTTTACAAGTTTATACTAAAGCCAGAAGTATCCGTAAGTTTAATCGTTACTAGTCTACAAGAGACACGAATAGATATCTTTAATATCGACTCCTTATAATAGCTAATAGACGAGTCGATTACTGTTATCTTATTCAACTCGTTACAGGCAATCGATCTCGCTTATAGACCGATTACACTCCAGCTCGAGCTTTAAGATATCCGCAAATTTAATGTAATTATTAGTCATTTAGAGGAGACAGAGCGGAGATTAGTAATAATAAATATATAAAAAGAGATAGCTTTACAAGTTACAAATAAGAAAAGTAGAAAGGGGAAAGGAAAGGAAGAGAGGAAGTACTAGTATTATAAGAAAAAAGGATATATAAAGGTCAAGTATTCAAGTTAATTAAAGGATATAGATAAAGGTTATAAATATATAACTGAATACCCCTAATAAGAGAAAGTAAAGACCGGACTACTATTGACTCCTGGAGCTAAAGGTAACCTCTTATTAATTAAGAAAGTATAAGTTACGGACAAGTATACGAATAAAGTCTATTAGCAGATATCCGAAAGTGTCTATAATAAGCAGAAGTGACTAGTTGACTCAGGTATAACTAGTTATATAATACCAGATTATATAGTATTCATTGAGTATACTATATTGAATATAGAATAGCCTATAATAGTCACGAACGGATTGATATTATCTGGAATTAACCGGGAACAGATGAGAATACCTATTAGTATTAATGGGTATATAAGGAATATTATCCTAACAGATATATTATATATACTGTAAATTATTGGGAATTTAATCTCTGTAACACGACTATAAGACAAGAGAATAATAATAGAGATCACTGTTCTGTCCGGAAAAATAGCCCTGATTATTAAGTATTAAGATTATAAAGTAGATATAATAAATAGAATAGAGAAGTTATATATATTAGATATACTAATAGAGTGTACAATACTTATAGAGCTTATTACGGATTAACAAAAGGGTATTATAGATAGACAGGGATTAGTTCCGGACTGTCAGATATCTAGATATACCCGTTAATACCAGAGACTCGAATATCTTAGTCCGTAATTTATTAAGAAAGTATATAAGGTTATTAAGGATATATTATAATCGATTAAGTAAATAAAGGATTAATCAGTTTATAAGATTTGCATTTTAATAAAAAAGATATAGGTAATTAATCGATTTAACTCTAAGAGGAGTGTAGAAATGCTAGTCCGGGTATTCTCAGACTTTTAAGAACTGTACTGTAAACTAATACTTATAGGTAAAGTATATATACTCATATTTATAGATAATTATACGAGGAAGTCATGAGTTATATTAATCAAATTACAGACTGTATTACTATCCGTTTTCGCCTATTGGAAAGTATATATTAAAAAGTAAAGTAGTTTCAAGGTCAAGGTAGTATATTATAATAATATACTAGAATATAAGATAATAGAAAGACTCATTTTGTCAAAAGAAGGGATTGCTCTTGAGTTTATAATAGTCTATTCACTATAATAGAATAGAGTAACAGAACAGTTAAATAGAATATTAATTATAATAGCCAGGTCTATATTATAGTATACTAAACTACTATTGAGATTCTGGGGCTTTGTAGTTATTATAGTCTATTATTTACAGAATAGAATATTAATTGGACTAGACGGGAAGTGTCCGGAAAAAGTATTTACAGGTTATAAAGTATTTATAAATTATATTAGGACCTTTGACTATATTATATATACTAATATTCCTAAAGAGACTCGCGATAAGTTTAAACTAGTAATCAGGAAGATAATCTTAATTGGCTATTTGCTAATATTAAAATAGTATTAGTTATATAATCCGGTAATAAAGGAAATTATTATTATTCTAGTATTTATATTTATTAAGAACGAGTTCTGGGAATGACTAGATAAATCAGAAGAGTAAGGGATAGATATTAAAAGTCTTGATTCTATAGAACCGGTCGATTTCGACTTGAATAAATTATTTGGGATATATATAGAGTATTTAAGAGCAGATAGTCAGGTAATCGAAATTGGGAATAGAGAGTCTATAACTCAAGAATAGTTATAAGAGGTAATTACGGATATTATATAATATTAAGACATTACTAATAACGATTTACAACTCCAGGGGACTAGTGAAGAGGAGATTATAAACGGAGATATGATTGTGATTAGTATAGGATTGCCTATTAATATTCGTAATAATCTATAAGAGAATAGTTCCTTATAGACTGAAGGGATATAGGCATTATAGAAGTATAGTAAATATAAAAGATATCCTATCCGATTCTTTGAATAAATACTTATAGTCTAAGACTGACTAGTAATACTTATATTATATAACGAGACAGTTAATAATCAGTTATACGGAGTATACTAGAGGGATACTATTAAGGAAGAGTTTCTCAAGTTCCAAGTACTGGATATCTGGAAGTTTATAGATCTGCCGAATAATAAGAGACCTATTAGGTCTAAATGGGTATTTATAATCAAGTATACTCTTACAGGTCTACAAAATAGATTTAAGGCAAGATTAATTATTCAGGGCTTCTTGCAAGTATCTAGAGATAACTTTTTAGAGATATTCTTACTTATAGTCCGTTTTAAGTCTTTACGGATATTATTAGTTATAATAGTATATCTCGATTAGAAGATATACTAGATAGATATTATTAGTATATATTCACGGTCAGTTTTATATACTAATATATATATACGAGTATTAAAGGGATTATAAGTAATTTCCGGAAAGGTCTTATAAGTAAAGAAATCGCTTTACAGATTGAAGTAGTCAGACTATAAGTAGTATTTGGAGGCCTATAAAGGACTGGAAGAACTCGACTTATACTCTATCTTTACGGATATTTATATCTTTATTAATAAGGATTATAAATTAATTATAGATTTATATATTAATAATATAATTATTCTTATAGATAATATCTAAGTTATACGAGATTTCAAGGCAGGAATGGTAAAGTGTTGGGAAATCAAGGATCTAGGAGAGATTAAGAAAATTCTCGGTTTCGAGATTACTAGAGACAGGGCAAAACGGATAATTAAGATTATCCAGATAATATATATAAATGAGATAATTACGGAATATAATCTTATAAATACCCGTAAAGTCAAGATATTATCTGTAAGTCTTGAGATACTTGAACCTATATCCGAAAAGGATAAACTAATTAATATTAATTACTATCGGAAGATTATTAGTAAGTTATTATTTTTAATATATAATTCACGGTCAGATATCTGCTTTATAGTCTCACGATTAAGTAGATATATAATAAAATCCGTTAAGAAGTATTAGAAAAGTGTAATATAGGTATTTAGATATATTAAGAATACCCGCGATTTTGGGATCTCCTTCTCAAGACTTGAGAAGAGACAAAAGATTAAAAGATATATGGATTCAGATTATACCGGGAACTATATAGATTATAAATCAATTTACAGGTCCGTATTTATATTTCTAGGGGACCTATTAGTTTGGTATTCCAGGAAGTAATAGTCCGTATTCACTTTAATTATAGAAGTAGAATATATTACTCTATACTATAGGAGTAAAGAAATAATATAGTTCAGGGAGCTATTCAAGGAGCTTGATTTTATATAATTCCTAGAGGACTCGAGAGAGGTATAGATATATAATAATAACCAGGATTATATCATCCTGGTTAAGAACTCTAAGGATTATACTCGTTCCAAGTATATCGATATTCAATACTATTATACTAGGTAACTAGTAGAGTACGGAAAAATCAAACTGGATTACTGTCCTACTAGGGATATATTTGCGGACACCTTAATAAAACCATTGGGCTTTCAAGCGTTTAATAGATATATTCAAAGGCTTATCGGTCTGTAAGGGACCGTGAATAGGGTTATAGGAAGTATAAGATAGATTGCGGATAGGAATAAGGTTTACTATTCGTTGTGAGAGGGCTGTTAAAGGGTACCTGGCAGTCTAAGGTTAACAGGGCCTGGTACCCGTTTTATTACATATCTCACTAGTAGTTCTATATATGTGACCATGAATGCTCTCCGTAATTTGTTCTATATAATTGATAATATACTTGATTTGTTCTAATTGAGTTCCTTTATACAATTCTTTATAATTACTATCCTTGAATTGGAGACGTGATATTCAACATTGATTACACGAGGTCCCGAGCACGTGCACTACCCGAAGAAATACACTAGTACTTCACCAAATTTATTCTCCACTATTCACAACTTCAAAAATTAATTATTAAATAATCACAAAACCGATTAACTTGAAATTGAAAATAAAAATATATTAATAATTAAGGAATTAGATTACAAATCAATTTATATTCTACTCAAAAATTACCCGTGATTTTACTGTACGATTACGACTAGTTGATTTTACTAGAATTATAATCACCCTCTCCGTTTTCTTAATACTCACAAAACGCACTTACTTCCTATATTTATTTAAAGTTATTTTCGGTTTTGCAAGGGTCTTATTTCGAACTGGAAGTGATTTTAATACTTCGGATTTCGGTATTTCCTTCTTTTTTCGGGCTTATTTTTGGACCTTCTTCTCGATTCTTATTTCGTTAATATTATCCGTTCTTACTACCGCTTATAGTATCTTATCTGTCTTCTTAATATCGATCCTAGCCTTTTTTTCAGTTTGTACAACTTTATTAGTATCGATTCGAGTTTATTCTGACTTCTCAAAGGTCTTCTTTTTAGCAAATCGGGCCTGTATAAATTATATATTAGTTACCGAGAAGTATATTAGCTCCGTATACTTCCCTTCAAGTATATTAAGCTTCTTTTCACGAATCCTATTCTTTTTCTCCTTCTTCAAAGTCCTAATTAACCCTTCCTTTACAAATCGATCAAGTTCGGCTTATATAGATAATTCAATATTCGCTTTAAAGAGCTTTTTAAGCTTTAACTTTATCAGATTTTTATAGTAATTATTCTAAAAGTATCGAATCGATTTTATTAACTTCGGGATCTTTATATTCTTAATTATTTATTCGGAATCGAGAACTAGTAAAGGTATAATTGGGTAAGTAATAATTGAAAGGATAAGTTCAGATTTTAATAATTATATACCAGGTTTCTCAAATACTCTTAAGATATTCTTTTCCGTAAAGCTCTTATCCCAGACTGCCCGAAAGAGTTTCAGAAAGTGTCTCTTCTTCATTAATATAATCCTAAGACTATTAGCTTGCTATTCGTTCAGTTCTTGGGAATATATAAGCTTTAAAAGTCCAAATAGTATAATATTAAGAGATTGAAGTTAATGGGTAGAATGGGGAGAAAGAATAACGAGAATAATATATAATTTCTAATATTTATTAATAAATACTATATTAATATAACTTGAATATTCATTAATAAGTAAAAGACACTTTTTACAAGGAGAAGGAGATCGGATTAAAGGGTCGAAGACTTGAGTTAATTATTAAAGGCTATACTTATTATTACTCTATCCATTACTTGAAGTACCGAAAAAGAAATTATTATTATCTTATAAATCCCCGATTCAAGTATACTATAAATCGTAATTCTTACTCTTATACAAAAGAGCTACAAGAACCCTTGTACTGACTGCAGAGATACAGGTATTATAGGTAATAAATTCTCGTGATCCATCTTAATAAGCTTATTATATCCTTCCTGTCTTCTATATATCCCTGTTTATAATTCTTTTTATATTCCGTATTATACTGATCAAGAATCCCTTTTCATCCTAATTATATATATTATAGACCGCGATATTATTCTCGTTAATAGTTTATTATAACTAGAGAAGAATAAGTATTAGTAATTATTTCTCGTGAAATATAATAAAGTAATACGAAAAAGTATTCAATCAAGTTATAAAATAGTTTATATATAGGACCGAATTCGCTCTTAATATATAGATAGTATGATCGAGCCTTCGGTCGATTCAAGAGCCTTTAAATCAAGGTTTGCTTTTTTTATAAAGGTTTAAATTTAATAAAAAGTAAAAAATTAAAAAATTCGAGTATATCTTTAAAAACAAAAAATAAATATTAAGAATTCGTTTAATTCATATTAAAGAAATGTTAATTTAATACATTTATATACGCAAAGTCACGTGAGCTTTAATGATAAGTTTTAATAATTTAATTTTTTAAAAAAGATTAATATTTTTTAAAAATAATAATTATTAAAATTAAATATTAAAATTAAAATTAAAATACGTGATTAGCTTCACGGTTTAAGGGTTAAAAGCTTATATTAATAGTCACGTGATTTTTTATTAGTTTATTAATTGAAAGGAAATTTTAACTTTTTATTTTTATTTTTATTTATTTTTTTAATTTTAATATTTATATAAAGAATT
>KZ613502.1:524810-547509 GCA_002865625.1 Hyaloscypha hepaticicola | reverse complement strand
ATTAAATTAAATATAATTAAATAAATTCTTTATATAAATATTAATATTTAAAAAAATAAAAAATAAAAATATTCTTTTAATTAATAAACTAATAGGCAATTACGTGACTATTAATTTAAGCTTTTAATCCTTGAACCGTAAAGCTAATCACGTGTTTTAATTTCAATTTTAATATTTAATATAAATAATAATTATTTATTTTAAAAATATTTTTTTTTTAAAAAAGAATTAAAAAATAAAATTATTAAAACCTATTATCAAAGCTCACGTGACTTTGCGTATATAAATATACCAAATTAACGTATCTTAAACTTGAATCAAACGAATTTTTAATATTAATTTTTATTTTTAAAAATATACTCGAATTCTTTAATTTTTTAATTTTTATTAAATTTAAACTTTTATAAAAAAGTAAACCTTAATTTAAAGACTCTTGAATCGACCGAAAGCTCGATTATATTATCTTATAAATAAAAATAAATAATATATACTTCGTATATCTTTTATTCTCTCTTTTACGAATAGAATAGATTAATTCACTTCAAGTCCTCTTATAGATTATAAGAGAGACTCGAGTGAATACTTATAAAAGGATTAACATCTTATAAGAGCGGATAAAAGTAAAGGCTATAATAGACTTTTTAGAATTCTTATTACTAATATCCCTTGATAATATCTAAGTATTCTCCGACAGGTCAAAAAACAAGTCTATAAAAGGAATTACTAATTACGGGACTATAATCTACTAATATAGTCTATAAACTAATTATAAATTAAAGTCCCTTGGCTTATATACAAAGGTCTTTAATACAGAAATAGCAGATACTCTCGAGAGTATATATAGTACACTTATATTACCGGGAATTAAACTAGTAATTGACTTATAGGTCTTTTTAGACAATCTAGAAGTGATCTATTATCTCCTCTTGCCCTTTATAGACTCGTTATAATAGGTATTCACAGACTTTCAAAAAGTGATATAGTAGTGACCACTATACTAGTATCTTCTATACACGCTCCCGAGCGCCTTACAGGTTCACTAAGTACCAGGACACGTTAGTGTTCCAGGTAATGAAGTAATTGATCAAGCTATAAAGGAAGGAGTTATACTCTTCCTATTCCTATAGGCTATATATATACTCATCTCTCTCAAGAGACTTATAAAAGCTAAGGCAAATAACTCTCTTATATAATTATAGTTTATTATAATCCCGTAAAGCTATCGCGATCTCGGTATATAATATATATATAATATAATAGAGTTTGGACTTAAAAGAGAAGTACTTGAGCGGATACTAGCTTTACGGATATATTACGGAGACTTTGCGGTATATTATAATTATTTCTATTATCACGATATTACACTTAACTATAACTATAGATAATTAAAATCCCTATTATACTTCTTCTTTTACAAGAAAAGTAATACAAATTAACTTGGCCCGAAAACACTTATAGTAGATAAGATTATATATTTACTAGAGATAATAAAAGGTATTATTACTTTGATAAACTGGATTACAAGTTCACGGCTCTTTATAGATACCTGTAAACTATATACCAGACTAGAGGAACCCTTTTAGTCTAGTATATTATATATACCTATAATCTTTATCTTTTCTTTTCTTACTTTCCTTACTTCTTTTATACTTATAATAGGCGGTAGGAGCGGATAGACCGGGGATAGCGGATTATAGATAGAAGGACTAATTATAATAGGGATAGCAAATATACCCGTAATAGGGAATGACTGTAGATAGTTATAGAACTATAGAAATACAACTGTATATAAAACAAATTGTAATAGTTAGAAGTAGCTAGAACTAACTATATGACCCTTACGGCCCATAGCGTCCTATAGTCCTATAGGCTCCCCTAGAGCAGGGGCCACGTGCCGCTATCCGCCGGACGTTAAATACAGACACACACACATAATTAAAGACTTAACGGCTTTAATACAACACTCAACCTTGATAAGCAACAAGATTTCCAACTGCCATGTGGAATGCCCGCAACCATGGATTACATACCGGCTAACGAACGTCCCACGGTCTGTCAGACTACTCGACCCCCTTTTCCAGATCCAAAACCATATAGTTACAAACGAGATATTATACCCTGCCATTCAAGACATCACCGGCCAACAGCCAGTCCAGTCCGCTAAGACCCGTTCTAGTAAAGAGAAAGGTCTCTTTAACACTAGCTGGACAGTACACTTCCTCGCGGACGTCCACAAAGCGCTACCAAGGCATTTACAGATCTTAGGCACAGTAGTACAGACCCACAAAGTCAAAACTAAGCCGAAAACGATCCAATGCACCCGCTGCTACCAGTGGCACAATACCCGCACATGCGCCCGCCCGCAACACTGCAATATATGCGGCTCTTACGACCATAGAGCTACGGAAGGCCATAAGGTAAAGATGTCCCAGCGGAAAACGCAAAATCAAAAATCAAAAATCAAAAACACAAAACAACTGCGCGCGCCCACGACCCCCCTCCCCTAGCGCCCACCGCCCTCCCCCCTCAACTCTTGTACTCTTATACTCTTATACTCTTATACTCTCGACTCTCAATATTTATTTTATTAAAATATATTAAATATTAAATATTAAAGAGACTTTAATTAAAAGAATATTTATATATATAAAAAAAATAAAAATATTTAAAGTACTCGAGAAGTATTTTAAAGTCGAGAGTTAAAGGGGGAAATGGGGGGGGGAGGGAGGGCCGTGAGCTCGTGTAGTTATTTTATATTTTTGATTTTTGATTTTTGATTTTTGATTTTTGATTTTGTGTAAACGATTGAGAGAGTAAGTAAAAGACTCGAAACTCGAGAATGTGGGGCCCGAGCCCAAGTTATTAGTAATGAAGACCCTATAATTATAGGCAGTTATTATTAAAAAATCAATTGGGTGTGGGGCCCTGTGGGGCTGTTTTGTGATTTTTGATTTTGCGTTTTCCGCTGGGACATCTTTACCTTATGGCCTTCCGTATAGAGCGGACACCCACACCCCAAGCTGACGCCACAGCCCCGCACCAGTGCCCTCCAAAGTGCCTACACTGTAAAGGGCCACACCCGGCAGACGACCTGTCTTGCCCTTTGCGGCCCGTCCCTCTCCACCTGAAAACGAAGCCAGAGACGGCTGCACTCCTCAAAGCCGGCAAGGCAGCCCGCAAAAGAGCAATTGCAGCTGCCAACTGTGTCCACACCCCCGCTACGGACGTACTTATGGCCTCTTCCGGACTCGTAACACCCACACGGTTCCCCGTAATCGTAACTGCTACGGCCCCCTCTACCCTCCCGGCCCCCCGATTTTTCAACCCGAGGTCACACACAATACCCTGCAGCAAATGATGATGGACCGGTACGCGTGAGCCACGTGATAGCCCGAATGAAATAAGTAGCCAATTGACACCCCTTCGATGCTATGTCTTCAGATGTGTGATATCCGTTCTCTTCTTATAATTTGCACTCCTGATATGGAAGATTATTCAATGCAGTTGACGGTAAATGGCGATCGTAAGTGTGCTGCTAATAAATTCTGCTATAAGTTTGAGAAGCTGAAGGAGGACACTTCTGCAGATTTCTATTACTTCCTGGCATTTCACAAAATGTTGTCCAAACTTAGCTGTTTTCCTGAGCAGTAGTAAGACAGTATCCAAAAACCTCCGGGCAATGACCCGGATACTCTAACGTTCAGTACCCCTCCCCTATCTCTGAAGAAATCCTCGACATAATCGCTGTCATAGATCATTGGCTTAATGGTCTGCTCGGTGCTGGTTTTTGAAGACATACCTTGCATCGGCTGCCTTGTCAATATCCTAGAAAACAAGATATCCACTAATCCACCAGGAAAAAATCCATCGATTCTAAAATGTATCAGCCGGCCAGCAAGAAGTGTTAAGCTGACCCAGAAACTCTATATACCCAGTCAGCAAAGGTGTCACAGTCAAAGGAGATAATTCAATGACCATTGCTACTCGACATCACTGACTCGTGTTTGGATAACGATACTGGCCTGTCGCTGTTGGCCAGATTGAACACAGCTGTCTCAGACTTGCTGTAGAAGAATAACAATTCTGACAGAACTTGCAAGAGCCATCTATGTGCTATGAACACAAGCATTTGTGTTGGTAGTTACACAGGCTGTGACCAGAAAAGCCTCGAGGCTGCGAAAATGGCTGGTTCCCCTTTTCAAACCAGTATGTCGGCTTCACTCTGTATCCTAGATTGAGTAGTCGAGACGGGTGCGGGGTTTCTTGACGATTTTTTGGGCCGGATGGTACGACTCTGCTCAAGGTGTTTGCTGTGGTGAAAGGGGAGACAGAAAGCTGAGATTCGTTTGAAGGACATCGTTTATGCTTAAGGAATGATTGAGACCGTTGGCCTCTATTAGAGGTCTGATTTTTCAAGTCGGTTTGTGGACCCGCAACTTGCGAAGTTTGTTACTGGAGTGGACTGAGGTCGTAATGTAGGGCTCGAGGGCTAAAAAGGTAACATTCGCCGAGCTTGCTTTTCCCGATGGCCGCAAAGACTCATCGATGTTGATATGTAGTTCATTATGCCCCTTAGAACCGCGTCGGTACACCCAAAATGGTTGGTAGCTAGGAATCTGAAGTAGCCGCTTAATGCGGGACTTAAATCTTTCGCCATGTCAATCCTCCTCGAAATCTTCTGTGCTGCCTCCGATCCAGAACATAGCTTTGCACAGTTCTTGCACGACGGGTTTCTCGGACATCACGCTAGCGTCTTTGGGGATAGGCTGAGCTCAGATGCTCCCCGTAGCTACTAGTAGTCTTGCCCACGATGATGCGGTAGAGAGCGAGGGAAGACTATCACGTAAGACACCTGAGATATGAGAGAGTAGTGTGTTTATTTGCAAGTCTGAACGGCCAATAGAAACAGGACAAGAATAATTATATGGATCATGTTCCAGGGCGCTCTACTTCGTAAATAATGTGATGCATCGCTGAACTTCCAGTTCTAGTACCGTCTTCAGCTTCGAAGGGAATTGCATAAGACTTACCATGCAATTCTGAGAGATTCTAATGTGTCGTCTCCCAAGAAAGAGCATTCACCAAGTCACAAGACTGTTGGAAAATATCAAATCCTCATCTTGCGATCCCCTCCGCTTCGTGTAGAAGATCTTACACCTACGGTGATAAGAATCTAAGGTATCGAAAAAGTCAGCAGCTGCTCAGTGAAGATGGTGACACGGGGATGAGCCTTGATTACAGTGTCTTGAGAGAGAATGGTAATAAGTGACTAGAAAGTTAGGGGAGCCTCCACTACACCTACCACAATCGGCATCGACGCTCGTGATAAAAACTCTTCTGGATTCAGGAATGAATTCCTCTCCCGGTAGACCACCTTCTTCCTCAATCATTCGAATACGATTCGAGATCGATCCAATGCAAAAAGAATCCCAGACACCCTCTCTGATCTGTGAAGAGAGTAACAACTCAATGGCCCTGCCACGAACAGTTCGATCTCGGCAACGAGTTCCGACGAGATATAGAGCTGGTAAGATTCCAAGATCAAATCGATAGAAGGCACTCTCCTGAGATGAGTCAACCAGTTCACCGATAATTGAAGCAGCGAGGTTCGTGATTGCTCGGAATTCCGGCAGGAGCTCATCGAACGATGTTTCCGAGGTGAAAGACATGCAGACTAACGTAATGATATTCATATTAACATGAATCTGGAGGAGAACGGATACAATGCGTTTGGCGGGATTGGATTGCTGCAAAGGGTCCAACCAACTTCCTGCGGCTTTGGTCCATCTGTAAACGTCGGATAAATATTCTTCACATTTCTGTCGGATCTCGGGGGTCGGGTCTTTGAGATTTGCAAATGGAACTTTCCCGCCAGGGAAATCGGCAGTCTCAGCTATCATCGCATAATTAGCACTATATTTGATAATGTTCAAAGTGGGATTCGAGGAGCCAAGGAAGGATGCCAAGACAGACATGCCTTAAGTCTCTGAGCTCATGCAGAAGAATAGCAAACCAATAGTCAAATAAGCCTTACTCCATGATGATACTTCTCGAATACCAGCTAAATCCGTTGCCTTCCCCTCCATTGTGCTTTGGACCTGAAATGAAAGTTTCGCCTCATAATCATCTGCCTACGCCTCTGTCAGCTCCGAACTTGCCAGACGGGAAGCCACGAGTAACGTAAGACTCGCACACATTCATCCCATCTGCCTGTATTCATAAATCGAATAGAATGCTCACCAATAAGTACGAGCTTCACAGAGTGTCTTGAACGAAGAAGGCATGCTTAGCAATACCGCGGCGGTGTCATCGATTACCCGCTGATGTAATTCCAGCGGCCTGGTATCGAGGAAGAATGCAACATGGATGTCCAGTCCAGCAAATGCTTGGACGAGGTCGTTCTCTATTACATGCTCATTTGGTGATGAACATGTTGTGAGACCAGCAGGGTTTGCACCAATCCATTCATGAAATAACGCAACGCCACTACTTGCCAAAATGCAAGCTGGGCTTTGCCGTCCTTGGAGGCTCTCTATTGAAAAGGATAACAAACATGCCAGCAAAGCATTACGAAGGTCATGCTCCCTGTTCTCAATAGCTCTTCTCATTCCTTTCAATGCTTTCTCGTACTGTTGTAGTGCATATTGATGTTCCAGTTGAAGACGGGAAACTTCTTCCCCCTCACCGCGTGTCATCAGCGTGTGGTCTGCATCACCTGTGATCTTACTTAGTGCCGCTACGGCGATGATGGCATGCCGGACAAATGGTACAGCTTCACTGACTTGGGGCATCAATCGATTCCAAAGGCCTGTGTTAAATGGGCCTGAAATTTGATGCGCTGTCTCTTGGCAAAAAATCCGAAAGTAGCGCAGATCCTGCTCCGAATCGAAGAGCTGCGTCGTGACCGGAGATCGAAGGATCACTTCCACTTCTCCTGATTTTGGCAACAGCGGCCGGCGAAAAGGCTGATTTGCACGTGGTTTGGGATAGCCAGCGCACTGCGTCTTGAAGCGGATACACCGCAAGTAGAAAGGCTTCTTCTCATCACACTTCACTCTTCTGGCTCTGCATGCAGTCAGCAATTAGAAGCGTGTATGAAGAGTTTCCGCCTGGGGCCACTTACTTGCACGTAAAACAGCCCGTCCTAGTCTTGAACTTGCTGGGTCTCGGATCCTTCGACGACAAATGCTGACCGCCATCAATAAGGAGATGCATGGGGAGATGATCAGGGGTGTGTGTATCTCAGAGATTGCAGTCGTTAGGAAGACGGAGCCGTCATCCAAGAGGAAATCGAGTGGCTTTTGTCTGCATTTTCAGCTGCAGGCTTGCTAAGATCCGGGGAAAGACTTGGGGCAGACAGCAGTGGAGACAAAAGGCAGGGCTGAGAATAACCTTCTCGGACAGGCATGGTTCGGATGACTTTATTTGCACTTGCACAGCGACCCCTCGCCGCCCACGCAATTGAGCACTGTATCTTGCAACTGCCCGGACCTGGCCGGTGGATGTGGCTGGTGGAGAGAAAAGGGACACCTCTTGTTCGCTGTGAAGATGCACTGAAGTGGAGCAAAACTGGTAATACCCCGGTAGCTGACAGCATCCAGGCAGGCGGTCAAGAAGTGCTGACTGGCTTGAAGCTTGCATCGCTCAACCTAGGTAGGGTAGGTAAAGATCCCCGGAGGTGCAGGTGAGAAGGATGAATAAGCGTTCACTAGTCCCAGTCTGCTCTATTTCTATGTAGCGCCATCTTCCTCTTCCACGATTACCAACACCAACACCACCTCTATCAACTCGACCTCGACCTTAGCCGTCGGCAGGCAGGCAAGCATGTCCATAACTTTAGGCGCATCTGTTCATGAGTACCTATCGCATTGTCGGATCCGTCACAGCTCTTGGCAGAGACGGAATGAATTGGCGTGACAAATTCCCCAAATTACGGAATAGATCCCCATCACTACTCTTACAGCATGCCCGTTTTATTATTGTTGTTCCTTCGCCCGTAGCCGACAGCCGCCAGTCGGCCGCCTTCCCTCCAGAACCTCCCCATTTAGACAGGCGACGGTGAGGGCAGAGCTCAAAATAAGCATGTGGCTGAGGCTGAGCATCTAAACGGCGCCTGTCGGCAACGCGGTTAATTGCCATGACGCGCTATTCTTGGCGGTTCTCCACTGGGTGCGTTGTTTTGCGCACTCTGATTCGGAGATTCGCCAGTTTGCCATGTGTTTGTTGGTCGGTCAGATGGCTCTCTGCCAATTTCCCACCATGCTCCCAACCTTCCCTCTGCCCGTGCCACAGGAGCGGTGGACCCGAACAGCAAACATCTCGAAATAAGCAAGGCAGCAAGGCAAGATTCTGACTGTGCTGCGGCCGGCATCATCGTTGAAGTCTACGATAGCCAATTTCCATCACAGTATAAAGTGGGAAGCCACTGCCGTTCGGAATAATATCTGCATTCCTCATCCAACCTCCAAATAACAACAACATCTCCTCCTTTTCTTATCGTCTGTTTTCTTTCACTATCTCATTGAACACCCTCTTTCGTCCATCTAAGTACCAAACATGCTCTCCAAGATTTCGCTCCCTCTCGTTGGCCTATCGTGCCTCGCCGTCGTTTCTGCCGCGCCTTTCTCATTCAGCAACAACCCTTTGGGCAATAACTTTCCTACCCCAGCAGCAAGCCAGTTGGCTGCAATCGAAACACAGGCACATGGCATCCTTCCCAATGGCCCACCTCCCCCGGTACCGCCTAAAGCCGATACTCTCACATCTCTGAGACTCATCGCCTTCAACGAGTTGTTCGAGGTTTCCTACTTCGCCCAGCTTCTTTCCCTTATTAAATCGCACGCGGATGGCTTCTGGGATGATAGCCAGAATATGGACTTCATCGTCGACACAATTACTGCCGTTCTTGCACAAGAAGAGCTCCATGCCATCAACGCCAACAACGCCCTCACCAAATTCGACCCTGCTGGACCCGTCCTTCCTTGCCAATACAACTTTCCCGTCACTAATCTGAACGATGCTATTGCTCTTGCTTCCACCTTCACCGATGTTGTCATGGGCACGCTCCAAGACGTTGCAACATTACTTGGCACTGACGGTGACGCCGGTTTGATCAGAGGTATCGCATCTGTCATCGGCCAAGAGGGCGAACAGAACGGTTTCTACCGGCAATTCCAGAAACAGATCCCTAGCGCTCTCCCATTCTTGACCGCCAGCACGAGAGACTTCGCCTTCTCCGCCCTCAACCAGAACTTCATCGTCCCAGGCTCCTGCCCGAACTTGAAAACCATCCACCTCAATGTGTTCGGTGCTTTGACTGTCGAGACCGATAATATCAAGCCGCAAGTCCAGGATATCGACTTCAGCTTCCAGATCCCACCTACTGGTCTTGCTCCAGAGTGGAAACCTGACTGCTCTGGTCTTGAACTTGTCTTCATCAACCAACAAAACGTCCCACTTGTCGCCAAGGTCAAGAAGGTCGATATCGATACTCACGGAGGAAAGGTCACCATCACTGCCATCTTCCCCTTCGACGAAGCCAACTTCGGTAACGGTCTTACTTTGGCTGCTGTCGTTCTGGCATCAGGTGATCTGAAGACGGTTGATGGAGTTGCGGCTGCCACGCAGTTTGGGCCAGGGTTGATCGAGATTAATTAGTGTAATGAGTTGTGATTGCACTTTGAAGGCGTCGGCGTTGCATTGCATTGGGGCTTGGAATTTATGACACTTCATTTAGATTCGATTAATGTATTTTTTGCTTTATAAGCCTTCTTGCGCATTCTTGTGACTTGACGATTTTTGAACACGAGTTTGACGTTGATGGCCTCATTCAGCGGGCAGCTGGTTATTCCAACTGCCTCGAAAGTCGTGTGCTGAATCATTCCACCAGAATTAGGCCATAGTTTAGAGCACTTCCCTCACCAGCGAAGTCAACAAGCCCTGAAAAGAATGAAAAAGACAACACGAATGCCTAGATACCCATCCTACCTCTTCTTGAGATTCAGAGATTGAAGAAATCAAAAAAGTTTTGCAACATCTAATTTCTCCTTCGGAGACCTGTGGGGCCTCCTAGCCTGCTTGACGAGTGTATCAATGGTGGTAGGGCCAGAAATGCTGTTTGCAAGCCTGTCCAACACCTTCTCTTGGCCATGCCAGAATTCTCTCGTATATATTAGTGAAGGAGATTGCCAGTCAGGAGAACATGGAAGTAGAGAAAGAAACCCTGTACAGTCAAGTCTCGACTCCTTGCCACAAACTATGTTTTCAAAGGTGAAGTGGAAACAAAAAAAACATGCAATGTGCAACAAAATCACATGGAAAAATGGAAGAGTGAATGATTTGCCAACCTTTCACAGGTGAACTGGTGACTCGAAAATGGGAAGCGAGCAATTTTACCTTCGCTTATGGTTCACAACTTGTTTAACAGAAAAGTGAAGCTACACAGAAAGTATCCAAAGTCCGAGCAATATGCAGAAAAACTTGTGTAGAAGAAGACTTGTCTGGTAGAGTTCCACTCAAATCCTCCTTCGCTGAATCGGCAGTCACATGGCATTTCACTTGAAGCACGTGATGAGAATCAATAGACCCAAGTTAAATTGAAAAATAAGAAGAATCGTTAGAGAAATAGAACATGGGTCTATGGATAACCAAGAAAAGCTTTTCCGGGTATTATGGGGTTCTCTCCAAACTAATACATGAGGCACAGAACCTTGGCAGTAGGACTGTGAGGACATCTGATAACAACAATGAGTTACTGTACGGACCAGTCGTTCCTGAAAAGTTTATTAATAGAAGCAAAGCACGTAATCAATCAACAAAGTTATTGGCTGAAATCCGTTGAATTGCCAACTTTGCGCAATCTCCAATCGTTTGCTCCAGGTTCACGTACCTGAAATCAAGTCCGCTGGTGGTTCAGGGGGGCCGGATACGTCATCACGCCACAAGCGAGGCTGTGAGACAAAGAACATGGCAACGAGCGCATGCTTTATCTTTAAAAACATCCCACCTACCAAGCACTTCTCTTCTACACAACAAATTCAAACTACATGATCACGAGCTACACATACTCAAATACAAAACTTCAAATCATACTGCGAAAATGATTGCCGCAATCTTCTTGATCCTCATCACCCTCCTTGGTAGGTCCTCAGCCGCCGACGCATTGAGAATACTCTAACTCGAACAGTGCCACCGATCGGTGTCTACATCGTCGCAGGCTGCGGAGCCGACCTCTTGATCAACATCTGCTTAACACTCCTTGGGTTCGTCAATCTAATTCTTACTCCTGCGCAAGGACTTTAATTGCTCTACCCCGCTTCACAACAACAGCTGACGTTGAATCTGCAGATACATTCCCGGCCACATTCACGCATTCTACCTCGAATACGTCTACTTCGATCGCCGCGATCAAGCTCGCGAGGGCCGCTTCACTGCTGCTCGTGCTCCAGGTGTCTACAGCGAACGAGTCCAGAGTGGAGGCAATGGATATGGTACGATCGTGCAGCCGGTCCAGTGAAGAGCTATGCGCGAACAGCTTCTATGATTGAACTAAATAGCAAGCTCAGGGGCATAAATGCTATGGGTTCTATGATTTGGTGGGATTGAGGTTGATCTCTGGAGACTCATACATGCGGGAATGAAGCGAGTTTGTTTGGGATATTGGGATATACCACTGTTTGCAATGCGAAGCGATAAAGCGGGAATGGGATATGCGTGTGTTTTTTTGAATGATAACGAGTTTCTTTCTTGCCAGCGAAGAGAACGAATTAGGTTGAAGGCAATTTTGCATGTGACGATCTCTTTGTTTGTTATGGGGATGACGCTCTCACCATTCAAGCAGAGAAGCCCCAGAGTTATCTTTCATTCTATTTCTTTCTATGGCTTCTATCCTCAGTGACAACCGTAACATGTGACAAGATTCGAAGTGCACTGAAGGAAGGTACCTAGGTATCACTGATAGCTTACCCCACACTGCCACTAGTCCTGATTCGGAAGCGTGTAGCCCAAGCCCAAGCCCAAGCTTCAAGGCTGAGCGAGACGTGTTAAAGTTGAAAGTCCAGATATCACCAAACCAAAAAAACCCCGACCCCACCACCACTCGACGTGCCGCTCCCTCTCAATCTTCTCACATTATTTGACTCATGTCATAATCGAATATATTACGAGAAAGGAAGTAATCGCCCAAGGGCCACGCAACAATGCATTCAAGCATCGTCCGCTTCCAAAATGTCTTCGGATTCTTCACAACTGTCGCCTTCGTTGTTGCAGCCTTGATCGCAGCTTCAGATCTAATAGCACCTCGAACGCCAAGCGCAAATATCGCAGTAAAAGATGTCCAAGTGTACATCTACCTCCTCCCTTCCAATTCTTCCTCCGCTCACAATTCCACAGAGTTAAAGGCCGACCACACTACTACTCCTCAAAAAAAGAAGAATATGCCATCATCAAGTTCTCCCTGTCTGCCGACCTATCCTCCCTTCTCACATGGAACACGAAACAAATATTCGTCTACGTGTCCGCCTCATGGCCGAACTCCACCTCAACGGAACTCACAAATGAAGCTGTGATCTGGGACACGATCATCACGAATCCATCTGCGGATCATTTGCAGAATATTGGACCCGTGGCGATGAAGAAGCTAATTAGGAGTGCGAAAGGGAAGAGTATTGATCCTTCGAGGTAAGCGAATCCTCAAACGAATTTTGGGAGAGGAAGGATAGTGGCTGATCAATTAATTAGGGGGAAGATTGAACTCAAAAATCAAAAAGCGAAATACCAGATTACGGCTCCAACGGGCAAGGTTGCGGAGACGGACAACGTGGTGCTGAAGATGCATTATAATGTGCAACCTTGGGTAGGAATCCTGACGTGGACACCGCAGGTTGAGTTTGGACGCTGGAAGAAGGTTAAGGGGGGCGTTAGTAAGGTGTTTAAGTTACCGGCGTTGAAGGTCAAAAAGGAGGAGAAGAAGGCTTAGGTGCCGCTGATTTGTGTATGATTGTGGAGTTAGGGGTTTTTATAGTTCTTGGGCATATTTAGACTGGTGACTAGTCCTGGAAAGAACTTTCCCCAGCCTTTTCCTCATTATCTATTTCGTCCTCTATTATTTCTTATCACAGGATCTCAAGGTGGACCTGCTTTCATTCCAGCTAAGTGGCAGCTTGAATGTTGTTTGCTTAGCCTCTCCTTCACTCATCTACCAAAGAGCGTTCATTGCCAGGGCACAAGTTTTTGTTACAAGACGCATAAGCATACCACTCTTTGCTAGTCTTATAATTCCCGCAATTTGAAAAGTTTCGTTGCACTACGCACTGGTCTGTGCACACTTTACTCTGCTTCTCAGGTGAATTGCTCAGGATTTCGTTGCACATCTACGTTTACATGCTTTTCAGTGATGTCTTATGCAAGTTCAGATGAGGCCTCTCCTGTTTAATTGATAAAACGAAAAGCATTAGTCTGATGTCACGACTCTTTGGTGCGATGTGCAATATCTATTAATAATACTAATTCCTTTGGATATTTGCCCCTTCTGGAGTTATACAATACTCTCCTATACCTAAAAATGTCCTTGAAGATCTTTTGATACAAAGTCACATGTTTCCATAACAAGATAGATATGTCCTTAGCCAAATGCTATCAACTCCCCCTAGACTTTTCATTGTAGTTGCGCCTGTGATATTTCTTTACTGATCAATAAGGATCTCAATAAGGGAGGACTAGCAAGAAATTTCTGATAATTACCTGCAAGAACCTCTTTGGCTATAACTATAGCACCAAATACTGCAGTTTATGATCAACGCACTACAGAAGTACTGTCTATACCTTGGAAAGGCGCATCTCGAAACATGGCAGCAAGGGATATGGATTTGTATAACCAAGCGGCAAACATTCAGACTTCATATCACAGCTCTGTTACCCTTTCTCTGCTAGAAGCCTCTCGCTTGCAATCACAACACCCGGAGAGCTTTGTTGTCAAAGAGCTTAATGACAATGCCACGGATGAAAGTTGTTTAGGATCCAACAGCAAGTTTTATCTGTTATTGCAACTAGGATTTATTCTTAACTAGGCTTATACCTGTCCATGCTTTAGATACACTATATATTTGACAGCAAGAGAGCTCTTGACAACAGATATATTCAAAGATTCAATACCACTGCGAGAGCTGGTAGACTGAGATCTGTGGTGCATTAGTGGAAGTCTATGAATAATGTCCCACAATAATATATAAAGACTACCTTTGAATGCAGCGTCCTCACAGCACCCGTCGACTTGATAATTTCCGGGTTTTTGTGTCATGACTATAGTTTCTACATTAGCAGTGGGATTTATATACTCGTATCAAGGATCCGAGCATCCGCACTTCTATTCTTAGAAGAAGATGCATTCAATATCAGAACTAGCGAGTCAAAATCGAAATCTAGCTGGTCACGTGAAACAAAGAGGCCTTTTGTCACTACTTTATATTAAGCTAAGTAGCTCAAAGCATTTGTTCCCTGCCTGTATAGAAATGGCCGAAGAATTCCTGCCACCAGAGATTTCTTCAAGGCTCCGGTCGTGTATCTTTTGCTGCATTGTCGATTTTTGGTAGGATTCAAAATTAATGTCAAGCAGGAAGGAGGTTATGGAATGAAGAATGCAACATCTAACCAAGAACTCCTCTACGGTAGATATCATTCCCCGATTTCTAGACCTCGAGTGTTTGATAATGATATCAGGCTTGAATATATCGAGTACGCTTGTTTTTCGGCCCAAGTCATGTGGCCTGTTTCAATCAACTTCATTATTGCAGCTCTGCCCTTCCGCATTCCAGCTCTGCTGAATCTGCTTTCCCGCCCTTCAAAAATGGCTAGATTTCCCACTTTCTTGGATCACCCTTCATTTTTGCCTTATCCTGCAACTCTCATTGCGTCCTCTCTGCATATATGGGCTCTATTACCTGACTCGGAGGACTTGTTTGTGTTTGACCTTGCCTTCCCTTATCTCCACAAATACAACAAAAGCCCTACAAGAAGCTGAACTACACTAACTGCACCGACTTCTATCTCTGCTTTAGAGTGGAGAAGAAATACAATTATGGCTTTCATAGTAGAATGTCTTGCAAAAGATGTTACGATTTCTTCTGCCCGGTAGGCTTCGTACCTAGCAAAGAACTAAACCCCCACGGCCAATTCATCCAGCACCTATCCTGGTGGTGGTGCAGCCATCCATACCTGGCAGGCGAGACGTCATATCTACCTACACTTCACACCAAGCACGAGGCTGCGCCTTCCACCCTTCCCCTTCCTAGATGAATTCAACCAACTTCCTATTCCTGAGTAATGCATACAACTCTCTTTCTTTCCTTCCAGGCTCAGCCACTTTTTGCAATCTGTTTCTGAGCTAGAAACAACCTTCAAGGCTCAGCCCCTACATGGTTGAATGGGCACTTTGATCGAAAGTGCCTTCGTTCAATCCAAATCACACGACACCGTCCTCAAGTGAGGGAACTCGGCAACGACCTTTCCACAAGGCAGAAAATCGGAACATAGTGCTCTCTCCACTCTCTGGATGTAGCTAATAGATCCGCAGGACTTGTTCGTTTATATTATCCTGTTGCCCATACTGTTATCACTGCGGATGAGCGGAAGTTACTCAGCGGTCGGTTCAGGGCTGTTCCGTACCTTCTTGATCAGGTGAAGAAGGAAGCGTTCAGATCTCACCTCCTCTCTCTCTTGTAACCTCTAAGAACCATACCTCAAATTCGCTGCACATCAGCACCGTTCCAATCGCCAAACAATTAGGGCTTGCGTTGAGGAATGTCCGTGATGTAAGATTCCACAGTCTCACGGTTCCGGGTTTGAAGAAACTGTACCTGAGAGATCTTGGGAGATCAGAATGTGCTTTTACTAGAAGCAAAGTAGACTTTGCGAGGGTTGAGAGACGATGTCAACCAGAGGTTTGGAAGTCAGGTATGAGGCAAGAATATCTAGTAAGAGTTTGAGAATATACGGAAAGAAGGGGAAAAAATGGTTTCCTAGGATGCTCCATTATCTATCCAAGTGAGCAAGGGAAGAAATTCCCCAATCTAATCTAATATTTTCTAAGTCCACCCCCTTAGTAAGTACTTCCGATTCCCAAAGAAAACATCTCAAACCTAGGCCAGACGCCTTACTCCGCATCCACAGGTGGCGGCCCATAACTCTCCATAATCTTCACAAAAGCCCTAGGAGCATCATCCCCGAAAATAGCCCCCAAATTATCCCAGGTCTCCTGCTGAATTCCGACCATCCTCTCCCACATACCCCTCTCAAACATCTTAATTCCCTCATCTACATCCCCAGCTTCCCCTCTATTCTTCAAGCCCCCAACGATCGCCTCGGCAAGCTCCACCGCATCCCTCATCCCGCAATTAACCCCCTCCCCAGCAAACGGCGTCATCAAATGCGCCGCATCCCCAATAAGCGTCACGCCCTCCCGCTCCTCCCACCGGAACCCAATCTCTAGCATAAACAGCGGCTTCGCCGTGATCTCTGCTCCCCCTTGATCATCAGAACAAGCTGTTTCAATCAAGCTCTTGATCCCTTCTCCCCAGCTAGCGAAAAGACTCTCATTTTCAAGAAGTAGGCTCTTCAAGGTCTTGGGATTCTTGGCTGCTGCTTCGAGCCCGGAAGTCTCGAGGTAGGATTCCGAAGGAGAAGAAAGCATAAGGTACACGCGTGCGGAGTCCCGGCCCCCTCTCTGCGCAATGACCGCCTTACCCCCTTCACAAGCATAGAACGAGCCACTTCCAATCATGCCCACAAGACCCGGATGGCGTTCAGAGATCGAGGTAATCGTAAGCGTAACGCAAGACACGGTGCTAAACCGGGGTTTCGCATCCGTCAAGAAGCTTCTAGTTCTCGACCATGCCCCGTCTGCTCCCACGACGACATCCGCGAACCCTTCCACTTCCCCAGCTCCTTCAACCGAAAAGAGCAACCGATACCTTCCAGCATTCTGCTCGTCCCGTGAGACAGAGATAAACTTGTGGGCCCATTGTATTTGCTCCGGATGAACGCTCTCCATCAGCAACCCCATCAAGTCTCCTCTACTAACCTCCGGTCTCCCCCCATCTCCCCCTCCACCTCCCTCATCTCTCCACTTCACCATTCCTTCCTTATCAACAATAACACACTCCTCACTCCCAGCTGCCTCAAGTTCCCTGAACCGTGCCAGCAATCCGCATTTTTCGAGAGCAAGGATTCCAGACTCGGGATGTAGATCTAGGGATCCGGATGGAATCAAAGACGAGGTAGAGGTTGGAGGAGGATGGAGGTCGAAGAGCGTGTACGGGATGTGGTTGTGTGAGAGTAGGGAGGCGAGCGCGAGGCCTGCGGGGCCGGCGCCGAGGATGGCGATTCGAGGTGTTGGTGTTTTTGTACTTGGTGCCATTATTTATCACGGTCTGTATCGATTCTCGCTGATCTGTTGGTAAGTGCGATGTGAAGTATTTGCGCGCTTGCTCGATTTGATTTGCAAGCGAAAAGACCGTACTTTTGAAGTGAATTGATGAAAAGAAACGACTAACCGAGGAAAGGAGAGAATACTTATACCTTGGTCCATTGTACTGCATCGTATCCGTCGGGATCGAAGTGATGTTGTTGATGGAGAGTTGTGTGAGTTTGGACGTTGCTCGGAATGAGGTGGTGACACCACAGGCTCTCGGGACCGAGGTCGACATTTTCAGCCCCAACCACAGCACACTTGCTCCGCTTCGACAGGGGAGCTTACCATCGACAATTTTCTAGGAATACGGCCGAGACTTATGGTGGAAAGTCCTGCCAGAGTCTAGAGGGCCATACACTTGAAAACCAATCGCAGTCGCTGATCATATTAAATGTCAAAACCGAATTTCCTATATGCACAAAGTCGCGTCTTGGAAAGAAGGCTCATGCAGTACTCTCATGCATTACTAACTCCTAGTTCTCACGCCTTTCGATGTTTGGGAAGTCAGAAAGTGTACACATGAAGCCCGTGCAAGCATTTCGCAAGGATTAAAAGAAAGAAAAAGCCAAGTTGATAGCTACTCCCCTTGATTCCCATCCCACTCCCCTGTTCCATACCTTCGTCCTTCTCTGTAGTTCTCATCCATTCATTATTGAGTTATGTGCGAGATATTTACTCATCATCACCAACTCTCAAGGCTCCCTCCCCTTCTAATCCGTGGCTCCAGAATCCTTCGATGGCAGTTGCATTTCTGCCATGTGCGAACAAGAGCCAGAAACCAAAGACAGGCTTAGCAAGGACGTCCAAGATGGCATAAGCAATGATCTCAGCATCGACACTCCACTTGCGAGCACCATCGCCGATGCCCCAGACAATTGGGTACAAGGTCCAGAGGATGAGGGTGAAGCCGCCGATGGAAGCAAACAGCTTGGAGGTGGAGTTGCTCTTGCTCATGACTGCACGGCGACCAGAGACGACAAGTTGGTAGACGATGACGAGGTAAGCAATGCAGGCAATAGCGTACCATCCCCACTTCTGACCATCGTTCTTTCCGAAAGCAGCGAAGAGTCCAGTCAGAACCATGATGATGTCTGCAACGATGGCAACGAGGATGCTCGCACCGTCCATGCCTGCCAAGAAAGCCAAGTCGAGGAGGAGAAGTGGTGTCGTGACGCTCCAGTCAACATATCGGGCCCAGAACACTTGACGGAAGACATGCTCGATAGTGTTGGGAACGTGCTTGTGTGCCTCCTTGACAACGATGTGTGCGTAGGAATTTCCGTCACCGGTAGCCATGGCGAAGTAGGAGATGGCAGCGAATGTGGTGATCATGGTGGTGATGACATGGAAGAGGCGTTTTTGCTGTTAGTGGTTAGCTGAGTCTCTGCAGTGGATTGAAGAAGGACCTACGACTGGGACTCTCCATGACATAGCGACAAATGCAAGAGTTGACAGAAGCATGAGGACGAAGACGACCTGTTAATGATTAGAGATGCAAACGGAGCAGGAAGAGGGAGCTTACCCAGAGAGTCTTGGTTCCAGTCTCGCCCACTCGCTCATAGTGAGGAACGTTCGGGATGACAGTTGGGATGGGAGAGACTGATGGAGTAGGAGATGGGGTGGGAACGAGCAGCTTTGAGGTCTTGAAGACAGCCTCGGCGAATTCAACTGGATCAACCATGATGACGGTGTCTAAATGCTCTTGTATGGTTTACTTGATGTATTAGTTCTAGAAGCTCTGGGTTTGTGGTGAATGTGAATTGAAGAAGAGTTTGTGGATGCGTGGTGATGGAAAGAAGGGAAGAAGGGAAGGCATACGAGATGAGGAGAAGTATACCTAAGCTTTACCTAGGTAAGGTAGGTCGGTAGCTTGATGTTGCTCACGAGAGGCAGGAGCGAGAGCGAGATGACGCGGTACTTCCTGCGTGGAAGGTTGTGCCTGCCCAATTGGTATCACAGCTGGTCCCGCAAGGCTCTCATCACCAAATCAACATCGAGCTCTTGCTTTGAGCCACACCGTTGCATTCTCTAGTGCATAGATGTATTAGCATCGAGCCTTGATCTCGGCCACCGTGTCGAGCCGACGCTGTCCGGTTGGTGCAAATTCGACTGTTGCCTGTGGCTGGTGTGGTTATGGATGCATCGAGATGCCAATCGACCCGGACGTCATTCCGAGTAATCGTGAGAGGTGAGAGGGGAGAGGGGAGAGGGGAGAGGGGAGAGCGGAGAGCGGGGAGATGCAGGGATTGGCGTAATAGGTACAAAACCCTTCACAACTTCAGCAGTTTTAAACACTCCACTCCACTCCATCAGTTATATGAGTATCTGTATCGAACCCATTAGGTAATCAACTCTTACTCTCCAAAACAATAAGGTAACTAAAGCTGCACAAATGGTCTTATGTGCCTCGCGATGAAAGACCTCTTGAATCGTTGCGGAGATCGAAGTGAGGTGCGGCTGGTGGGTGGCGTCAGATGCACAGGGATGAGGCGAGACAGCGGCCAGCAGCAGCAGCCAGCAGCAGCAGCCAGCAGCAGCAGCACATCGAGTTTGCACTTTGGCATCTTTTCCCCGCACTCGACGCCCGTGAGCCGTGCCGCGTCAGGTGACACCAAGAGAATTTTCACACTGCAGCTGACTTTGAATCACTGTACTTGTATATAATATTTCAAGATTAGGTAAGGCAGGTGCATCGGAAAGTCGGAATGAAGTATCTGCCCCCCACCTCGGATCTTCCCCCTTTTGTCGGAGCTCTAGGGCAGTCCCGTGCAGGTCTCCTGTACCTGGGATGCCGAACCGAGTGCTCTCACGGCCTCGCGGAGGGGTTTGCCGCATCCGAGAGGCTGAGGGCTGATCATCGAACCCCCGCACTAAGATTGGGAGGCAGATAAGGCCTAGAAGATTGATAACAATGGCTTGCATCATCGAGACCTCTAAAGGATTTTGCATTTGGGGGGTTGGATGAGCCACGGAAGGATCACCGTTCAATGGAGCATATGGGTTGCTTGCGAGTAATTCTTTCAAAAGGGGACTCAAAAGCATCAAACAAGTCAACAATACGTATAAACAATACGTATACACAATACAGCGTTGCCTCCCAAAGCACTCAGAAAAATAAACTCCTTCGCATGCAATTTTTAGACCCTTCCCACCCCGTCCATGCAATGCACCCAGACCGTCCCTTTTTGCCAAAATATCTATCCAGCAATGCATGCCTAGAAACAAAAACACAGCGAGAGAGAGAGGAGTGACTCGAACCACGATTCGGATTTCCAGCTTTCATCCACCCAAAGAACCCCTAATGCTCCACCTTCTCAAATAGAGGCAGTAATGCCTCCAATGCCCTTGCGCTGCCCTCACTGCCCAAGATAACAGCACCGGCCCTGGCAGTACTCAAGTACGACAGCTCCGAAGTGTGGGTGGCAGCCGGATCCTGTAGCCTCATCTCATCAACCAGCTTCCCCGCAACACCACAAACGATACCCGTGCTCTCCAGCGGCAAGTCCGACAAGTCCAAGAAGATAGGTACCAGATCGCCCTCTGTATCACCAGCAATGCTGTTCCCGAACAGCTGCAACAGACTCTTGTCCAGGAGCAACGAAGGTGCATCGTCTTGTGCCAGCGTCAGCGACAGGAACTTAGGCCGCTGTGCCAATGCCGACACCAACCCTACGTAGAGCCTCGGATCTATGTTCTCCATCCAGCTGCTTTGCTGGGCATGGCCATTCATGCCATTCCGGTATTCATCTTGAGGAAGGATCTCCTTGCCAGAGCATTGCACTAGATGCAATCCGGGTTCTACAAACGGCACAACGTTCCTTTTCTTCAATTGGTTGAACGTTCGAAGTTGCAGCTCAGCGACGTTGGTAGGTGGAGGTGTCGACGGTGGATCGGACGACGACGTGCTTGGGATGCGAGAATGGGTGGTAGGTGTCGGCGCCACATAAGCTGAATCGTTCTCGGAGAACTCGAACCCTCGAGCAAGGAGTGCAGAGCCGACTGTTTGTCTGTCCTTGCTAGGGACGAGGATGAAGTCTGTGTAATAAGTTGTGATGAAGAAGATGGGAATTCCCGCCATGGCGAGGGGAGCTGTCAAGTCCATGACTCGCTGTCCGGCTTCCATGCCTGCGCTATTAACGCTGAAGACGATGTAGCTTTCTTTCGATATTTGGACCTGTCTGGAGCGTTCTTTGGGCAGTTCGGCAATGACTGGTGCGAAGACATTCTGTGCCCAAGTGGTGTGGCAGACGATGGAGCACTCGGTGGGCGTTACGCTGATATTGAGGAAGCCGTGCTTGTGGTCGAGGGACAGACCTTGGAGGAGACCTTCTGGACTGGTTTGGTGTGTTGGGTCGCCATGAGGGAGAAGGACTTGAAGGATTGACTGGAGAAGAGAGGAGTAGAGGTCAAGGGGGATGTGTATCAGGCTGAATTGACCCTCCTGTTCGTAGCCGTCAGTGGAGGTCACGACGGTCGGTTTGACGTTGATATTCGAGAACATAAATGAAAAGTCCCCATGTGGACGATGAGAACGCCTTGATATATGTGATCGGAATTGTATGAGACATCTAGAGCGAATAAACAGAGACATAGTCCACCGTCACAAGAACAGGTCAAACATGGTGTAGCCACACTGGCCAAAGCCTCGTCTCATAAAGGACTCGAACTATCCATGAAATCCACACCGAGGCGACGACTCGAGGGGACAAACAAAGGTCGAAATCATAAACGAGGAAGGAGGAGGAGGGACGAATCTTACAATGAAGGATATTTGTGCACTCATATTGTTTCTATGAGCCCAAACGGGCTGCTTTCCGAGCCAACGACAAGGATATCATGCAGCCTGCTTCGATCAACCAGTGCCTTGCAGCCACCAATGCCCAAACGGCGACCTTGAAGCTGTCTCGGCCTTCAGCCGTGTCTTGCAATCCGAAGGGAGATCAGCAGGGTGGCAGTCTAAAAGGGAAGCCGCAGGTGCAGGCGTTCGGTGAGATGTCTTGGAGCCGAACTGAGGTAGATGCTGCACGATCCGGCCTCATCGGCAGGGTGATGGTTGAGATGAGGTAAATAGAGATGCGAATGGGGGGCAGCTCTCAGCTGATACTACCTAGCTCTCCCCGCACAGCTAGAAAATGACGAGGCGTCCCCACGCGGACACTCTGGAGCAGGTCGGAAGTGTTGTCTCAACTCAGCTTATTTTTGGGATGCTTGGAATAGCTTGGAATGCTTGGGGGG